>JAPYZN010000209.1:0-92588 GCA_030522865.1 Psyttalia lounsburyi
ATAGGGTATTCATTAAAATAGGTCGTTTTAATGAATACCTCATATCTCGGGAACTAATGGGCCGATCAACGTAAAATCAATTTCGTCTGAAAGGGCTCGAGGAGCTGTAACAGATTTTCCACTTTTTAACGGAAAATAATTTTTGAAAATTTATTAATAATCAAGAACTGGTTTTGATAAGTTTTCAAAATTCATTTTTGTTTAAAGTTGGAAAATTCGTTTCAGCTCCTTCAGTCCCTTGGAACGAAATTGATTTTACGTTGATTGCAGACACTACATATCCTTCCACACTGCATTGTATCATTTTCTTTAACACTGAAGTAATGGAGATCATTCAATGGTAAATATTGATCCAGAATAACATTGATTCATGTCTTAAGTGTTAATTATTATTCATTTTATGATTTTGGAGCACGCGGATTTTTACGCATCCACCATTTTGTACGTAGTCTTTTGTGTCCCAAAAGGCACCCAGTTATTCCATGCGTTGACTGAATCACCACCTAGCGGGAGAAAAAAAAACCTTTTTATGTCGACCTAAAACGCGCAAAATCGCTCCCCTGGGGGTCAATAATTATAAAATGGAATCGCGGGTCAATCAAAAAAAAATGTATATTAGAACGTCAAACAGCTTTAGTGTGCGAGAGAGGGGAATTCCTGCCGATGTGCTCTGATGAGCAAATAACTGTCAAACTATTTCCGATAACGTTATTTCCTCAGCATTTTTCCACTCTGATGTTGCATAATGAACTGAACAACTATAAAGATCGATATATTCCCGAGGAGAAAAATAATTACACCGGGTTTTCCAATTGGGGAAGAGAGACCGGCCACTAGGCCCCATGCCCCAATCATCCCCATCATGTGTCCTGCTAAAAAAGCAAAACTGCTATTTATTTGATACTCGACTTTTATATACGATCGACATGACTGAATTTCCGTCAACTGCAGCCAATATCTGAGCTATTAAGAATACTGGTCTGGCATATAAAAAACATATTAGACGTGAAGAGAGAAGAATGGCAAGTGTGAGGGTGGTGGATCGGTGATATTTGGCGTTCTAAAATAAGAGTCGTGAAAATATTGTCAAGAGGTAGGCATTCACCCCTTGCCTCGTATACGTCATAGGTATAGTGGGGATGAACTCATGCGAGTGCATCTACTCCTCCTGACCCACCCTCTCCCGGTTTCCGTGCTTGGCACCCGGCTTCAGGCGCCGGCGCTTTGATGCTTTTTCCAACATTGACGTAGGCAAGATGGCTTTGAGAGTATGTCTAAAGCTCTCCCATGACATCAGAATTCATACAATAGAAGAGTACGTAGGAAAGCTTCTCTACGCGGATAACAGCACCAAGTATCCGGAAAAGGATTGTATAATTTGAAGAACGGCCACATCTGCGTCCGGTTTCTGGAAAAAATGAATCAATTTTAACGAACAACCAAAACACAGAAGACAGGAGGTTTTAAGAGTGAATTTGTTGCTTAATTGCGAGTCGTGCGAGTTGTGGGAGTTGTACGAGTTGTGAGAATTGAAGGAATAGCAGAGTGCCAAGTTAAAGGTGAACTAAAGAAATAATTCGCTGGGACTATTACTTAAAAATGATATGTGATTACTAGTATGGAACAACACAAGAGCCTTTATGAGTCCGGCCAATGATAGACCCACGGCATAGTACTAATATGTTGATTAGAAAAGTATTTCATCAGAATGACACGCTGCTTAACCGTGATTTATTCAGATTGCCTAGACCACTGGAGTATATAGTGACAAGGTAGTCAAGTCGGCGGAAAGCCTATGGAAAATTTCACCAAAATTATTTATTTTTTAGAGTGGTTATCACAGAGTGAATGAATTTCATTGATTACACTGGCCTCCTTATGGAAATGACACGACAAGGAACGAGGAATCTCCTTCAAATTCATCCCTTTTATTTTATTTTTCTTCCAGTCAATGAGTGATAAAATATATGTAGCTATGGGGGGGTTGAGGAGTGATCGATAGATTGAAAAGTTTACTTCATAGCCGCTGAAATAGATTTAAAGTGTTCAATTGGTTTTTTATCTCACCTATGAGTCACATTGGGAGCATCGATTGCCGACTATTGAATACAGAGTGTGCGAGTGTGAGCTTTTGACTTCCGGAATCTTTTATTTCTCAACTTTTCATTGTGTTGACTCGGATAATTGCACAAAAGGAACACGGAGCACTCTCCGGAACAATAGTGTATATCATACGCATGCATGATTCAGGATGAACAATAAAAAATATGTAAAATATACACTCTCGGTGGTGCGGATTGTTGAAAGTGCAGGAGCAGCAGTAGCAGCAATAGCAGCAGTAGCAGAAGTAGCAGCAGCAGCCCCCTTTTCCTAACTTGACTGTATCTACTCTTATACACAAATCGATGTATGAATATAGGACTGCCGTTGAACTTTGTCCTTTCTCACACCGAAAATGTGCAAATGAAAAACAAAGGGCGATTGATTCATGATAGTTAGTGAATACAATTTATCTTACGTACAGAGGAATAAAGGCCATTATCCTACGTGATTCATATTAATAATTTCGTGTTCGACTCCATTATTGGCATGGCGTGATATAAGACATAAAGGGGTCAACAGCGTGATGAGGAGCAATTGCGTGAGTTTCATGGGAAACTTTTGAGCCAAGGGATGTCCCATGTTTCTCGACAATTTGACTTGATACAGTGAAGAATTTCTGATCATGTCACTTCTAAATGTAACTGGTGAGTTTTTAAATGAAATACTAATAAATACTGCTTGACAGAGTGCAATGTTTAATAAAAAGTACGGAACAATTCACGTAATTTTTCTGGAAGGTGTCAAATATAAAAGAAAATTTAAGAATCATTATACGTTCCAGAAAAATTAAAGTGTGTTTTACCAAATTACCTCATTCATCAGCAACAGCGCCGCTTTGTATACCATTTATTTTTTAATTGTCATTTTTATCTGGATAAACAAAATTCTCCATAATTCCCTTGAAATTTCTATAGTACTCGTAAAATGTGCTCATTCGTTTTCACATAATAAAGTCTTTGACCTAATTCGCTATTTGCTTTTTGTGTTTCAGTGAAGAAAGCCCGATTTGTTGGAGTACAAGGTAATGTGAGATGCTAATGTTTTGTCAGAAAATTTTCGCTGCACTCTAGATAAAAGGCACATTTTTGTCATTTTTTAGCACAACAATTCAATAGCTATGTGACGTTGAAGTTGCAAAATGTTAAATCAACAACAATTACGGTGAAGGGGGCTCTTCCGTGTTGGGAACAAGATTTCCTCTTGTAAGTATCGTCTTCAATTGTACAAATTATCGTTCAATTCAATTTTTATTGAGAGGTACACCAATTTTACTGATCGGTTGGATAATTTTTAACGTACCTGTCGATAACTTTTCGAAAGCAGGCACTATAATGTTCGCCAAACAGCCAAAATACTACACAATTATGTAACGGAATATTTCTGAAAAAAATCGAATTGACCTGTTTAACTTGATCGTTTTAATTTCTTGCAGTGAAACGAACGACATAAACACTGGACTTTTAGTAGAAGTTTGGAGTAAAGGAATGATTTGGGATAGAGCCTTGGGCTACCAGTATATACCGCTGTCCGAGGTTTCGCAGGCGAATGAGGTACAGACTTTTCTAAAAATATTTAATTAATAAATTTCAATATATTTCATTAATCAATTTTATTCCCTGTAGAATGATTGTGAACAATGGATGAGCCTCGATTCAGAGCTGGAAATGAGGGGGGGCCAAGTGGTTGGTACCAAAGCACCGACTGGGCATTCACTCCTCCTGGCTTGTCGTTTCGAACAGCCTTTCGGTAAGTCAAGTGAAGAACTATTTCTTTTACTCTTTGATTTATGGACATTTGTTTTCTGATTACGCGTTCCCGGCAGATCCGGAAAATACACGAGGTGCGGATCTTCAGCGAAAACTTGAAATGCTGAATAGTACGATGGATCAAGAGGCACGTGCCGAGCAAGCGCGGAGACAGATTCTCTATAACATCGGGCACTGTGAGTCATGACCTTTTTAACGGCAGGGATTTGTATTTTTTTCAATTGCATTGAATGATTTTTTTTTCACCTCGTATAATCTCTCGAATTTTTACCATTTGATTGCTACCCTTCCCTCCACCTTCTGTGTTTTGTATTTTGCCCCCTCCCCCCACCCACTCATGTCAACTTCCCAGGATTCGACCTACACAGCCTACACTGGCGTCGGCTATTCGATTGATTGAATGAATTGTTTTATACAGCCGGTTACTCAGAGGATTCTGATTATACATCAGATTTGAATTATCCAGTGGGAGGTCAGGGTGCAAACAGTTCGGCATCTCAATTTCGTGCAGCGGCAAATCAGCTTGCAACACCTCAACGATCATTGGAGACATCTCGAGAGAATAGCTACGAACGTGACGATCATCAGGTATAGTATAAGTCTTTCAGCTTTTATTTGCTCTTTCCTCTCTCCATTTTACAATGAGGCACACATATCAATTGCCTGGCTTTTTAGATTTCGGCAGGTAGTATGAATCGGGCATGCGGACTGTATGGATATGGTGGTAGAGGACACAGTCCAAGATATGAGCAGCCTTGTACGGACCAAGGTCCCCTATCTCGAGTGTTGCCTCAAACCAGTGGAGAGTCTTCCGAGCCATTATTTTATAACAGCCGACCAAGACATTACAAAGAGTATAGGTAACGGCCGATAGCCTCTCAATTTACGCTCAGTTATGTACTTCACCTTGGAAATTTACAGACCGTGATTAAATTCTATTTTCCTTTCTCTTTCTCTCTCGTTTGTTTTTTTTTTTTCATTTTTATCAACCTTTTGAATATGAATAACCAACCTTTTGTAAAGCTTGTACACCAAAAAATTACCCAACACTTTTTTTTTTATTTATATCTTGTACATGGAACACAGAAGGCGAAAACACACTTGGGATTACGAGGACAGGTACGGTGGTGTCGTTGAATTTTAATACTCATCCGTCATATAATTTCAAATCATATTCACCGAAAAGTTCACTATTCAATGAGTTTAAACGATTAATACAATTATTTGAGCTGGCAATTAGTCATAGCACAATCCATCACTCGTTATAACGAGGAGTGATGGAAAGTATCAATTGCTCACACATACACACCTAGTGTACACTCCTACAGGCAGGGTAAATCCGGCAATATTTTTTTTGCGCAGGCGTTGAAGAAAAAATTTTTTCAAAGATCACTGAACGCCACGAAAACATTGAGTCACATTTGCCAACAATAATTATCACCTCTCTCATACCTGATGATGAATGTAATTTTTGCAGTCAAGATGGCTGGTACAGCGAGGGATACGACTACCAAGGGACGAGGATCGATGATACACGGTTGTACAGTGATAACGAGTTTTATCCGAGTATAAACACAAGTTATAAGAGAAAGAGTATGTTGAAATTTCATATGGGTGTATTGAGTTTTGACTTTTTCAAGAACACAAATCTCTTGTGTCGTACAGTTCCACCTAGGAGGCCATCGCTGGAGCGTCAAACAACTCTCTACGATGAGATGTATTACGGAACGGACACATACATGAATGATCTGAGTGTATCAGATATGAGTGCAGTATATCCGGAATTCAAAGTGGATAATAAATCAGAAGATTATTACAATAATATAACGAGCTATGCCTACGAAGCTGAAAGGTAGGAGAAAGTCAATGAAAAATTTATTACCAAAAATAATGAAGTGGTCTTTGTAATGATAATCTAAAATATTGATGATTGACTTGACTAGGTACGGTCAAGATGATGAGGACAGACAGTGGGACAGTGGAGGAAGATCCTATTCGAGAGCCAACATCCACAACCAGAACAATAGAAATCGAAAGACATTACCGCAGCGGCCGGCATCGTCAATTGGCATCCAAAGACCTAATTATCGTCCAGCAGTTACGCGACAAAAGAGCTATGGATCTGATGAGGCTGATGAAAGGTATGGTGTGGTGTGGATTTTTGAGACAGAGAGACTTTGTGAGTCTAAGGCAATGATTAATCCTGTTACAGTACTAAAAATTCTCATTGGCGCAGGAGCTTCCAACCCCAGCAACGTTCAGCGTTCCTTCAAGATGGCAGTGGCACTGGAAAGAAACTTCCTCCAACGCCATCAAAATCGAGCAATTCAATGGTGGCAAGGAAACCTTTGTCATTGCCAGCAACCCCCGGTCGACAATTGCCCCGCACTTATGCTTCATCGGTTGAGGATTACTACACTCAAAACTATAATGAAGACTTTAATTATGCGTATCAAAGTAGTCAAGAGCACCTACAAGAGAACTACGTAGAAGATATTCACAAAAATCCTCAATCCCAGAGTGAAGAAGGAATGATAGCCGTGCACGACAATCAGTTTGTGCCAGAGTACACGAGAGAAGGGACTCATCAGTATTGTCATGAGTTTATGGATTCTCAAGAGATGTATACTGATACACCTTACATAGATAATTCGTATACGAATGATTACCAGGATATTTACACGTCTACAGCATCAGCACCACTTACCAACAAATCAATGCATTATGATACTTATCAAGAAAACACATATCCAAGGACTAGTGAATCGTTAGATCATGCATATGGTAATAATAGTGAAAAAATGGAAGTTGAGGATAACTATCATGTACCTCAATATGATAAAAAGAGTATGATTGAATCGTATGAAGAACCGTCCAAACACAATATTCATCAGGATGCTCACCCAGATTCATCATTTGTTGGTGATTCTTACCAGCAAAATTCATCTCTCGGCCTGTACCAGCAGGATTCATTTCCAGAATCATACACAGACTCATATAAAGATAATGATAATTATCATGATTCATATGAAAAGGACAATAATCTTGAATCACATGATTACACTGCACCAATATGCACCACTGCTTACGATACGGAAGTCAGTGTCTCGTCCGTTAACGATCAACGATATATGCAGGAAAATTATGACAGCACATACAATATACCATCGAGTACATGTCAGCAATCATACAGTGAATATAGCGATAATCGGGCCCAAGTTGTGCCCAGTACAACCCAAGCCGATTACAGCCATCAGGAGCCATTCAATAATCAGCAAAATAGTTCATTCGACTATCAAGCCTCCTATGATCAAGAGAATGTCTCAATGGAGTATAAAAATGGTTATAACGATGAGAACTATACTAATTATGAGGAACCTTATCACTCGTCATATCAAGAGCCATTCCAGAATAATTATGATAATATAATTAATGAGAGACAAACAAATGAAGTGCCTGAATTATCGGTAACAACTCCACGAGGACAAACTAGAACCAATGGGTATCAGTCTAATAGTGAGTCTGAGTATTTTTATCCAAGCGAAGAGGATCGCGATGGAATACCATTGACTTCATCGAGGAAGAAAAAATTGGGAACACGCGATATTAATCCCCTTCTTCAACAGAATACCGATTCATTGGAGTCTCGCGACGACGAGCTGAAGGATTCATTTGAGACAGCGGTGAGCTCAGTAACGAGTAGTCAGCCGAGAAAGGGTCTCAGTGAATATTCCACAGCTGGTGAATCGAGTCCAGTCGCCCCTATGCTCGTTGAATCTCCCTCATCAGTACAATCACCAGCTGTAACTATGGTTAATCACACCACTGCCCCTGATGTCACCAATGTTAATGTTACAACTACTGCGATGATACATTCCAACATTACAGCTAATGGAAAAAAATCGTTGGCCAGAACAGAGTCGTATCTTGATGATAATTATCAGGCTACAGAGGATGATGAGTACATGGAGACATTCCCTAATGGACTACAGAGAAAAGATTCCCAACTGTCCCAACAGAGTCAGCACTCGAATTATTCACAGAAAGCAAAATTAACGAGAGGGGATTCTTATGCATCCGATTACTATGACGAAACGTATGATGAAAGTAGGAGAGGCTCATTTGAAGCTGATTCTAAAACAGAATTGATTAGAAAAAACTCGTATCAGCAGCAGCAGCAGCAGCAGCAGCAGCCACAGCAGCAACAGCAGCAGCCAGATTTGGGCAGAGTTGGTTCTATCTATGCGAAGAGTGTAACTAAACCCCAGGCTATATCCAGAGCGGAGAGTTATCAACGGGGCTACTTCAAAGATCAAGATTCAATCGATGAGACAGAGATTGTCCTGAGTAATGCCATCAATGGAGAATACAAAATGCGAGATGAAACATTAGAAAGGTTTTTATTCTCTTTTCAATCAACTCCATGAAATACATTTAAATATGAATTTCTCAAGTAACAAAAATTAATATCAGGTATGAACGAGGTGAAGAGGCCCTGGCAAGGGGATCGAGGGAAAATTCTCTGGTTGAACCTTACAAGAGTACACCACCACTCTCAAGATCGGCCAGTCCGAGAGGTGATTGTCGTCCAATAATTTTTCTTCTCTCTAGTATTATTTAGCACTGAAATTTTTCTTACCATAACGTCACTCATTTTCAGGGAGTATCATCAAGCAACCGTCCCTGGAGGAGAGTGTGCAGATGGACACACCGCCGAGAAGTCCACCAGAACCTCCAGCGGACGAAGAACTCATGGAACTTGTCGGTTCGGCGCCTGTTCCAACTCAACTGAAAGAACGCCCGGACATGACTGCCAAGCAGCGATGGCATTGGGCCTACAATAAAATCATCATGCAATTGACTGTAAGTATTGAGTCAAGATTTTAAATAACCATATCAGGGATTGCAAAGATAATGTTTCCTCATTTTTACTCTCATGAACATTTTGTTTTTTAATAAAAATGTAAAAATGAAACATTCAATAATGTAGGCCAAAGACGCGTGTCAACATAACCGTGAGAGTCCGACCATCGGAAACCCCTATACCAAGAGGTCTGTGAGATTATCACGTGCACCACAAGGTCTATTTCCACATGCGTTATTCAAATTTATCTGGTACTTTTCAGTACGAATTGACAATGTACAACGTACTACAGTTTCACTCAGAGTTGATGATTAATCCTGTGCACATCGTAGTTTTTGATAAAGTAAACAGAAAAAAATTACAAAATAAGAAATAGAAAATTGATCAATAGTTGATTAATGATTTTTCGCGTTGTTAGTAAACTGCAAAGAGGATCGTTATCATGTTTTTGTTAAAAGAGAATATACTGAGTAATCCTTAAGTAAACTGACCACCCACGGATTACAACGCTACAGGGCTCTTAGTTATGAGTTAAGTGGAAAAACCGGCAAGCGGTCTACCAAGTGTCGGTCAGTGAAAGCACCAATACTCGCACCACTTCCAATTCAGTCAGTAAACCACCTCGATGAGCTTGTCACTTGCTCACCGTGATTTGTGCTCTACAATATATTTGCAAATTGTTACGAGTTACTACGTTGATTAGTACCTATTCAAGTGGTGGACACTGTCTGTGTATCAGGAGAGCTCAGTGCCAGGTTGTTTTTACTATCAAACCATTGTGATAAGAAGTCGGCCGGATGCCGGTTACTGCCGATAAACCTTCTCCAGTTCTCTACGTCGTGCAGTACAACGTCGTCTTTGTAATGATTAACAATACTAGCAATACGTTGGGAGGAAAAGAAAATTCAAGTGACATTCATGATGAATTTACCCGAGTGAACAAGTCCGTGCGTGCAGTGCTGTGGCAAATTTAACACAAATTTAGAGTCATAAAATCCAATCCCAAACAACATCAATCACAATGGATATCCGTGAAAAACCCACCGAGTGGGCACTTCTTTTTCCTCTGAAGGCCGGGCTATTCGCCGTCAAGACTTCGATATCGTCGCGAACAATCAGTCGAGGGAAGGAGCATATTTTAAATGAAAAACAAGCTCAAATGAGACACAAAATGCGGCGGGGCTCGTCGTTATCGGACTTGGACAAGCTCCACCGTCAATCAAATCTACCGGATGTATCTGGATCAATGAAAAATTGTTTCGAATCACGTCCACAGTCACCGGCACTGTCACGGACTAATTTACAATTGAGTAGTACTCAAGTTCGGGGCAGTATCGGTGATTTAATGAATATGAAAAAGTATGGCGATTCAAATTGGAGTGTCGAGAGCGAGTCTTTGGTTGCTAAATTTATTCCACTGAGCACGGTGACATCGCAGCCGAAATGCTCACCACCGGAAAGAGGTGACGAGGATAATGTGGATAGGAGTAATGGAGAAAATGTTGAACTACTCTGGTGTGCACAGAGGATTAGAAAACTCAGTAGAATGATCAAAAGCCAACGACGGGCTGAAGTCATAAGTCCCTGGACGTCGCGCGAAAGAATCGTAAGTTGGGTATTTTTGTTAGATGCTGCAAGAATATAAATGAGTTGTCTGAAATCTTTCACTATCATTTTTATTCATGTATTTTGAATTCTCCGAGCGATAGTTATCGATGAGAGGATAAATATGTAGAATATACGACCAACTACGGTATTATATAGAAAAAAAAATTGGCACAGTCGGAGATCTAACTGGTGGCACATAAATCTCACGAACATGGAACTTTTACGGAAACAATATTGAGAGAAAGGGATAGACAGAGAGAGAGAGAGAGAGAGAGAGAAAGAGAAACAGGATTAATAAACCAAGTAAAAATAGAAAGACCAAATGAGTGTCGAAGGAAAAATATGTAAAAGTCATCGGAAAAAAACTATTAAAAATGACCCACTTAATGAAAGAACTCTCCCTCCGCCTCATATATCAAGAGGTGTCAAGCCTGAAGTCGCCTTGCGTGTGGTGACACCCCCTTGACTAAATGAATTTTACTTTTTTTTTGTTAGAATAAAATCCGTATGCCTACCTCTCATTGTCACAGGAATAAACTTATTCGGTTAATTTGAGCTATCTTTGTAGCTTCAAATGTATTCATGATGACTTATCGACATATGGAAAATAGAGTTTATGAATTTGTAATTTCCCCATGGATCGCTGATGAACTATCAATATTCATGATTTTTCGTAAATATTTATATGTTTCAGGTGAGTAATAATTTTTATATATTTCCGGAATTCGGGTGTTATAAACGTTGAGGAAATGATCGGTGGTAGGTGAGTAATACACGGTTATCCCACAATGCTCTGTCTTTAGTTGATATAATAGAATATGTGTACATAGAGAAAAATTTAGTAGAAATTACCATTACATAATCATATGGTTTTTTGTTAAATCTATCGACTGTTTTATAAAAGTTATCCAATTTCCCGGGAGAAATTTGCCGTCTTGCCAGTTAAATTTATTTACCCCTCACTAAAAAAGGGTCCAGACGTGAATGTGGAAAATGCTGCACGATTATCAAACGGTAATTTTTATTAATAAAAGCTAACTAATAATCTCTTGGCGTAAGATGGAAAACAATAATGAATCCAAGTAATTTGACATACGAGGTGACCATCAAGAATGGTAAATCTCAACTTCACAGGAAATCAATATACGAGCACCACTAATATAGTGTAGAAATGCTATTGTTAAATCGTGCTGTGATATATGAAGAATAGATCACATGATGAGAAATTGGTTGGCGTTTGGAAGAGAGGAATACCGAGGATGATGGCATATGAGGCTTGGATGGCTGGAACTCAGTGAACGCACAGTAGAATGGAGAAATTGTGGAGAACGAGAGGGGCTGGAAAGGGAGGGGGTTCCACAGGAAGTAAACTGGCCGAGAGCGACGACGAAATGCTGGGAACCCCCTGTGGAAAATCAATATAGTGGCACGGTTGCTTGAGCATGGCGCGTGGCAGCTCAATCGAGTGTCATTATTTTTTTACCAATCTTCGGTATAATCCAATTCAGCTAGTCGCGCTCATTCGATTTCTCTGTGGACAGTCAAAATTTCAGAGATTTCATCGGTCCATCGCACTTCCATCTGTCACGTTTTCCAGCCATCAAGCCATCGAGTACCGAGCCCAAGGACTATTAGCTATATAGGAATATCTCTTGAATAATTTATCATTTCGAGTCCATATGAAAATGAATAATTTAATAATTGGGCTGGACGGAAAGATTATGAGATGTAATTCATGAAAATACTGTAAACATCCCTTCACGGAGAGGAAAATTCGGTAGAGATGAGCGTTCCGCCTGAAATAAAATTTGTCCATTCCTCAATAAAAATGGTTTAGATGTATGTACAATTTTTGCTAAAGGTAGGGAAAATAGACAAGTCGGTTGGCTAAATTTTTCCAAACGCCAAAAATGCTACACCGTTGCCAAAGGGAAGGGTCATTTTTGCAACAAAAAATTCTAGCGGTGTACTGAGTACTGAGCTCGGGTACCTGATGCTCTTCTAGACAAGGAAGAGACAATGATGAAACAGTTTTGAGGAACTGTTCGCCAGGATTTTCGGGTGACTTGATTGAGATGAGACAATAAATTAATTATAGGGAGTGAATTTAGGGGATCGAGTTAACACGACAAAGCATAAGGCACCCCCATCACTACGTACCTGATGTGTTGGCCAACGCTTGCGCAATTCTGTCTCAATGGCGGTGCCGTTTGTCGGTTTATCTATGGTGGGGTTGAAAAACGAAGGTGTAGCAGAGAATACGCGAGTAAAAGCACGGAGAGAAGGGGGTCACGAATTAGTAGCGAGGGTACACGTTGTGCCAGCCGACAGTAGCAAATGCCGTGCTACACCGTGGCTGCGCAAACTATGACCCAGTGTTTTTGTGAAATTTTCAGTGAAATTAATCGCTGCTAGTTTTTAACTACTGAAAAATAATTACTATTAATTGATCCATAATTCTTCCGAGTTGATAAATAAACAATTTAATTTCTTTATTTAACATTTGCGGTGAAAAGAGTTGTCGATTCTTCCAACGTCCACGAAATGTCACTGCAGGCTCGAGATTCAATGACAAGTATTCCGAGTGTCATATCTTGCGTACAAGATTTGTGCAGTGGACCGGACAATTCGTATACGAAAACAGTGAAATCCAAGGGATAATACGGCTGCGTCAGTAATTATTACCAATTACCCAATTAGACAAAAAGACAGAGGAGAGATAAATCAAAACTGGGAGAAAATTGAATTTTTTCTCACCAGAGGAGGAAGAAGAAGAGATGAGAACGAATGGGAGTAAAGAAGGAGGAGAGAGAGGGGGGAATGTTGCTAGGTTGCTGTCAGAAAGTTTCCAGGAAAAGTGGGAAAATCGATCTTGCCCTCACAAATGCCTCCCTGTATTTCTACGGAGATGATTTCCACCTAATTGGATTTCTCTTGATAAAAATAATTCCGTCCAGTTAATTTCACTATTCTCCACATCTTCAATTCTCCTTCATCAGCCAGTATTCGTAGTCTCTTAATATATTTATATTGCTTAATATATGTATCGCCTGAGAGGTGAGAATGAGAAAAGGAGGAAGATTGAGTGTTTCTTTTTTGCCATAAGTGGTGTTTAGCGAGGCGTGGGGGTGGCATCGGACGTGTACTGCGTAGTGAAATGTCGAATCGCTCGATATTGAAGTCGTATATTACGGGCATGGGCACAATAACTCATTTAATAGTTGTTATTTAGGTCGTTTTAATCTTCTCAATATATCGCTAAATAACTCGAGTAACTTCTCCCTTCAGCTTGAACATCTTTCACTCCCACGTTCTCTCTCTCTCCCTCTCTCTCGTCTGTGAGGACATTGTTCTCATGAAGCGTCGATGCCAAGTCAATTTTTTTCAGTTTGCTTGTACGATGAAGTGCATCTTCGCTGCCAGGACGACATACCACTCGAGTAAACTAGAGCCAACCAGGAAGCTCTGGAAAACGCGTCCAATTTTCTCAGCAAGACTCCAGTCGTCAGTATATTCAGTGTCTCATTGACTAGAGAAAGGACAAACTCGAAAGGCAGATGTAGAGCCAGCAAAAAAAAATTGTGAATGGACCAAGTGTCATATGTATATGATGGATCTATACACGACATAAGATGGAGTGCAGCGCAGAGGACCGGTTCTGAATAGGGATACCGCGAGGGTATCTCATCAACGTCCGATTTTCCACGTACTCATCTATAATACACCGAGTATCCTCTTTTTACGTGAAATTGAAAGAGGGAATGATGGGAAATGAAAGAGAAAAACATAATATTCCAAAGATTCAATGAAAAAAATAAAAACATTAAATAAATAAATAATAATAGCAGTAACTATAATACTAATAAACATTACTCAACGGAAGTGAAATCAAATAATCCTCCATAGAAAATTATTCTCAAATACTTGAATTTATTGGAAACGGTTTGCAGGAATTTATGCAATCTTATTATCGCAGGGACACTTGACGACCAATCGAATACTGTCAATTATTAGAATACTGTACGATTAAGGGCAACGACGTCTTGCATATATACATAGCAATATCAAGAATCGTTGGATCATCGTAGATGTTTGCTGTGATGTAAAAATTATCTGGATATTTAAACTATGTCATAATAATTCACGAATTAAACAACGAATGTGTTATAAGAAGTGTCTGAAAAAAAAAAAACAACCATAAAAACAAAAAGTAATGAATTAAAAAAAAATTGAGTGTATTAAACGGCCTATTTTGCGAAGAATAATGTGAAAATCCAATGTGAATTATTCGGTCGAATATGTTGTTTGTGTGGTACCTGAGCAATTACCAATTAAACAGTTACCAAACGTACGTACATTTGAAAAGAAAATAATAGCGGAATGGAATTTTGACTATCGGATAATTGAAAACTATTTGCAGCGATTTTGAGAAAAAATTCTGCTAGTGGAATTTTTGGAAAAAAACCTGTTGAGCATAATTCGACTTTTTATATAGTATTTTTTTCTTTATTCTATGTAGACCATTTGAGTCGACCGGAAGACGCCGGAAATCGAAGAGACGAATTTATCATAACTGGGGTTTGAACCGCTCAACCAATTCGAGTTTTCCAAGAATTTATGAGCAGTAAATTAGCTCTCACTGAAGTTTAAATTGAAATTGAATGATGGTCAAAATTTGATTAGACTATTTCTTTCTGCCAGGTATACATACGTAATTACCAATTGTTGAGTTGGACTTGAAATAACAATATTATCGAGATTCGTCAAGGTGAGTGATATACAAATTTTAACTGATTTATTTTACAAATCCTCAGCTCTTATATTCTATTTTTTTTTCCAATCAATTTCCATGATACTACTTGTTCTACGAAAAATATCGCTTAGTGATAATTTTTCTCATATAAATTGAAGCCGTCAGTAATTGGCTGAATCGATGAGAAATTACAATTTCAGTCTACTTTCGATTCTTAAAAAAAACTAATGAATTAATAGAGGAAGGATTAGCTTGAAATATGGCCTTTGATCACCTCGTAAAGCCACCGAGTAGCGGTGAATGATTTATGGTGCAATCAGCCTCGGGTATAGACAAGCGGGGGCTAAGCAACCTTGTTATTGCAATGTTAAGTAAGCCACAGTTATCTCAAGCTTGGCCCGGCTGTTGGAACACTTCCCAAATGTAGAGTGCCAAGTGTCTCATGTGCTGACAATTGTTCCCCCTCCCGTGTCTCCGATCCTTGCTTACATCCTTGATTCCTTCCTACAGGGGGATCATTTAATTTTTTTCAATTCCGATTTCCTACTCGAACCTCAATGCCTCAAAATCCACATCATCTGAACATACTCTTCCAGCCATTCTTCTTTATTTTTTTCCTATTTTTATAGGATAGGATGAGCTTAATTTCAAACGAATTGCACAATTTCAAAGAACTCGTTCTATTTTTTGGAGTTGTACTTTTCGTATTATTACATTTTTTTCCCATATGTTAAGAAAGAATAATGGTCGCATGGAAAATGATACAAGTTACAATTTTATGCTCATTTAAAACCTATGCGCGCAATAAAAAAACCAAAAAAATATACATGTATATAAATATTTGTTTTTCTCCTGATTACAGATTCCTGTGACAACATTAATTTAAAGTTACTTGTGTGACCGTATGTTAATAACGAATCTCAGTTGGTGCATTTCCAAGGAAACAGATGAGTTTGAGGCAGCACTACAAAGTGAAGAATATGGATATTATCAATTTAGTAAAAGACAAAATGGAAAATGTTATTACTAGTTAGTCTAGTGAATATTCATCGTCGATTGTGTGCGTGATATAAACTTGGACCGTCCGCTATGGTTTTGCTAGTTAAAAAAAAAGGCACAGGAGACACGAGACTCGGGAAAGCACTGGTATGAGGTGCTGCTAATCGTGGTACATCAGTCTAGTGAACATTGTAAAATCATTGTAAATGATAAGTGACGAGATAGAATTAATATGTTGTGATATGAACGAGTGAAGTGGCAGCACATAGACTAGACATGGATTCAACGAGACTCGGCGGGCCTGCTTCGGAAAGTTCGGGTACAGAGCATGGTACAACAGTACCAAGCTATACAACTGGTCTGACTGGTGATGGTAATGTCGATTACATTATTAGTGATTATATGGAGAGGTTGGGGGAACGTTTAAATATCCTTGAAACGGAATTGAAATATGCTTGGAGAGCGTTGGACCTTCTTAGCCAAGAATACATAAAGATGTGGGAGAGATTGGAAAAACTCGAGGGTCTACTGTATGAACAGCAAACAGTGATCAGTCAGTTGATTGAATTCTATGCGAGCACTGGAGACAACGAAAATGGTGGTAATATTGTTGCTGAAACATTGATGCGGCAACAGGGTTCAGTTGGTGAATTGGACGCAATCGCTAAGAGTCTGGGACCAGCCATGGGAATAGAAGAAACTAGTGTATTGAGGGAGAAACTTGCGCAACAGGAGCTTGCGAGAATGCATGGTTTAGTGGCGAACAATGGCGGCACTGTAGCGGTTATTGCCGATATGAATAGAGCAAGTGCAAGACAACATTTAGATGCCCTCGAGACTCTAGAGGAGGAGTCAAATCTGCCAGATGAGGCATTCTATCGCAGTCTCAATAATGCATACAGGGAGGATCTTATTTGCGGTGAGACATCTAGATCCAGTTCTCAATTGGGAATGATATGGGAGGAAGCCGAAGATGTAGAAGATTCAAATGGTAAAAAGGATACGGAAATGGGTGTATTTGGTGGAAAATCTAGCGCAGGTAGCGATGATATCGGCAACGGAACCCCGAGTATGCAGACAGAGGAATTCCCCAAGGACGAGCTCGATGATATACAGTTACAGCAGCCAACAACAATAGAAAATGGAGGCGGAGATGGAGATGGGGATGGAGATGGAGATGGAGATGGAGATGGAGATGAAGATGAAGAAGGGGAGATTTTTAGTGCAGCAGATTATAAGAGCTACCGTGGCAATACACCCTGCGTTAGTGAACAAGATCTCGCACAACTATCCAAGCTCAGTTCTCTCGATCAAGTTGCACTTGATCAACTTCATACTATCGATAAGTTAACAAGCAGACTGCAAAAAGACTCACAAGAGCTTATTGAGCTCAATAGTAGACTCATAGACTCACCAAAAGGTCCATATAGCTCAGAAGTTGAATCTAAATTGGTGGAAGAAGCTAACAGCATAGATGAGCAAATAAGAAAAATTTACGCTGAGACTGATGTTGATAATTGGACATACTCCAAGAGTCCCGGATCAACTGGCCGATCTATTTCAAGGGTTAGCACTGACAGTGGATTAGCAACTGATGGTGATTTCACTGCTAGATCCATATCACCAAGACTGAATACCCCAAAATCTCATATTGACTCGATAGCATCTACATATACACCGTCTAGAATAACAGGCTACACAAGTTCCTCATTGGAAAAAAGTCCAGAACCGGTAGTTTCATTGCCCATAGACCCTGGTAATTTTGCTAAAGGTTACGCTGAGAATAAAGAACTTACCGATTTAATGGCGGAGAGCCTCGTTCCCATCACCTGCACCTCGCCAACTATTTTCGGTGTTAAAACTGATAAATTACCATCACCTACATTATCGGCAGGAAGTGTACAGAGTATTCACAGTGTTCAAAGTCTGAGAACTCGTCGGGATGGTTACTTTGATAGTTCGGCGAGATTAAATTTAGAATTTTCGGAAAGTAGAACACCTCCAAGTTCTCCCCCGCCACCAGCTCCCAGAGACCCTACAGATACATTCCTCATGTCCACGGTAACAGATCAACATGATATAAAAAGTGGAGGGAAAATTGAACAAGGTAGACTGAGTCCTCACTCACCCAAGTCGCCCAAAGTTTCACCAAAACAAACAGCTAAAGTTGTTGGTTCTAGTATTAATATTATGAATGCTAAATCAGACTCAGGTTTATCTTCCATGAGCGGTTGGAGTAGTCTTGATAAGTCACCAGGATCACCAAAAAGTTCTCTCGCTAAAATATTCACTTCTTATTCATTGGACCAAACAAGGCCTAATTTGATTACTGAAAATAAGCCATTGAGATCGAGTCCAATTCCAGCAATTTCAGACAAACCGGGCGTAACAACGAGTGCACCAACGATTATTCAGGAACCATTGTATGATACACCTGAGGGTAGAGATACATTGAATAATCTTACCGGCTCTCCATACGCTGCAAAATCTGCAAATCATTCGACTCTGTATTCAACAAAATCGCCAGATACTAAGGATGACTACAGTATTGTACCACCTCCTGCACCTAGTCCATCTGCTGGCACTGCTGCTAGCTCTATTACTGCTACTGCTGCTAGTGTTGCTAGTGCTGCTAGTGCTGCTAGTGCTGCTAGCGCCGCTGTTACTGCAAGTCCTAAAAAACGAATGAGAACACAGAGTCTTCAGCATACTTATGATTCTGTCCCTCCTGGTACAATGGATTTTATTTATGGTCAAGATCAGCCAGCTATTTATTCCGTGGCAGGGAGCAATCGTCAAAATGTAATTACTGGATTATATACAAGTGGAGCATCAACTGCTAGTGGTGCATATGGGTCCAGAATAACCAATACTGATCAGTTTTATAACGATGAGGATGCAGAGCAGTGCAGGATGATTTATCAAGAATCTTATGGTGGTCTTCAGTATGGCGAAACTTCCCTGGGCCAGGGCCGAAAACCAACAAGAGCAATGTCCTTTGGCGAAGGAATAAGTAATAATGAAAATTATAAAGCGGCTGTTTACAAGAATATGTTCCTCACTGGACACATTACAGATGCTCTCTCCTATTATCCAACTTCGATGAACCTTCCGTGCACAGAACCTAATGAAATTCCATGGTTGAGTGCAATGGACTCTCAGATACCTCACGACTCTACATCGTCAAGTATACGATCCTTAACTTCTGACGGAAGCTATACTCAAAGTCCATACACCGAGAGAAGATATCCCCAGCCTCCTACCTATATTGGCCATCAATATCATCACTCATATAGCCCGCAGCAGTATCCGCAGTCTTATCAACAGCAGTATCAACCTTATAATCAACGGTTACCAAGTTCCGAGAGTGCTCAACTTAGTGATCATCACTATCAAAAGCAATGGCAGAGAGAGCATCAATATCTACATGAACAAGAATCCTCTAGGCCAGCTAGTGCGCAATCGCAAAGCCAGCAGAATAGTTACTATGATGCATCCAATGTTATTGTATCACAATCTGGATATATCAGCATTGCCGCAGACATTAAAGAACATGAAGTAACCAAAATGCCGAAGAAGGTGCGTCGAGGGGCATCATTAAAGAATGCAATGACATCCATGAGTCACTGGCTGCCTGATCTTCATCATCTGACAAAAAAACACCGAAGCCAATCTTTACCTGGTGAAGTGAAAAAAGACGATTTAGATATATCTGATACATCGAACCAAATTCCTACTCAAATGAGCGTGTCCACACGGGGCCGTGGTGGACGACCAGGGCAGGCTGCGAGAAAGAAGAAAAAACATATTCTGGTATCAACAGTGTCTGGCATTCTCCAGAAAGCCAAAAGAAAGAGCCACCACCACTCATCATCGCTCTCTGATCCAGAGCAATCTGAAACTGAGTGGAGCAGTGGCCGACAAAGTGGCTTATCTGAAGACGAAGATAGTTTAACGTCCGATATTAATCAGGATCCTCCATTTTTTGCTAAAGTACGGGCCAGTACCAAGAGAAAAGGTCTGCCAGTATCGCAATCGGTAGAACCTCCGCCTCTACCTCTACAATCCCCAAGTCAATCATTGCACTCACCACAACAGGCCCAATTATCGAATTTTCAGCAGCAAAAGGATTACCTTCAGCAGCAGATACAACAGCACCAGGAGCAACTTCAACAACAAGTTGCACAGGATAATTGGCGAGAAAAGGAGCGAGAAAAGGAGCGAGAAAAAGAGCGAGAAACACGCTCTATCAAGCATGAAAACAGTGAGCATGATTTTTCAGAGGATAATTTGGCAGGACTTGATGATGGTCAGGAATTTGGTTCGGGAAAGAGTACTGGATCGGGCTCTGGGGGTTCAATGACAATGTTTCCAACAGTCGGTGATATAAAAAAATCAACTGGCAGTTCCGATGAAGCGCCCAATGAAAAAACACCAAAACTTCCACCTGTTACATTAATGGGTGGTGCAAGCATGGAATTCGCTGTTTCCAGAGCTCTGGGCAAATATCGCCAACGACAGTCTTCTACAGTCTCGGACGACCAGCCAATGATTGAAGATATATCTGGCGATAGGAAATCAGAGGAGGATCAGCTGCAGGGGGACATTAAAGGAGAAATTAATGAGGGGGAACAACAGTCAATAATTATTGAGGAAAAAAATGACAAGCAACCGAGTGCAAAGCCACCAGAATTGGTGACAAGTCTCTCTGAGGAGGGGCCTCCTATATCGGAGGGGAGTCCATCAGCTTCCAGTACTCGAGGATACATTGGCAATCGATTCCTGCCGAGGCATCAACAATCATTGGAAATTCCATGGGGTGGATCTCGTAGTGGTGAGGGAGATGAGGATAATAGAAGTACCCACTCGTACAGAAGTACATCTCGAGTATCGTCTCGGCGTCAAAGTACTGAAGATTCCATTGATTCTGAAGATGAATGGTACTGTTATGAATTGCGAAAACTTGAAGAAATGGAAAGACAGTCACAAATTGAAATTGAAATGGGCGAAGTACTTGTAGAAGTACCTGAAGATGTTGAGCAACCTTATCAACCGGATGACGATGTCAAAGAGAGAATGTCCTTTGTTTTGAGGGAGCTCAAACTCAAGGCTATATCAAAAGATAGTGGAGATTTGAAGAATGAAGAGAATGAAATTAATCGAAAGAATACTGGCATCAATGGTAAAATATCAGTCTCTGTAATGGATAAGCATTTGGAGGATGATGGAAAGCCGATTCCCAAAAAGAAAACAGCCGAAAGTATTGAAACAGTATTTGCAAGAGTCACTGATTATCATACCTGGGCACATGAAGAGGAAGCTAGACGAGATGAGACGAGAGCTCTACTACCAATGGACGACGAAGGCTCATCCGGTGAAACATCGGGTCCAGACAGTCCTGCCCATTCCATGGATGAATTGGAGGAGGAAGAACTAGATCTGCGTAAAGATTTGGAGGAGCAGTCGCGAAGAAGTTCCAGTGGTTCAACAATGCGTCGCGATGGAGACAAGTTTCTACAGGGCTCCGATTCTTTGTCACGTGAAGGTAGCGTAAGTGTAGCACCTAGCGAAGTCTCGTTCGGTATCCCAGGTCAATGGGATTCTGAAAGCACTGTCGTTGAAGGCGAACGAGATGGTGCTGGCAGCGCGGAAACCACAACCCTCAGTCTTCCAAAGATCAAAATTGATTCCTCATCCTGCGGTAGTTCGGATACTACATTGAAGGATGAGCAGATCAGTCCCGGTGGTCCACCTGGTTCACGATGGAAGCTTCTTAAAACACTCAAAGAACGTAAGGCTGGCGATAAGCTTAAGGAACTAGAAGAAGCTGCAGCTAAGGAGAATGCTTTATCACAATCAACAGCAGTGAGTATCATGATCAAGTAAGGATACGAGAGCATCTCCTGTGCATTCGAGATTAAATCTCTAGTCCTGGGCTATTTTCAAAGTTTTATACCTATACATTTAACAGAATTGCTCCATCAGTTTCTTCAATGATTTTTCACTTTTTATCGTATGATATCCGATATCGAGTAATCATAATTATCATACAATATTAGCACAAAAATATAGTCAATATGTTGAATCTTCCAAAATTTACCGTTGATATAGGTTATACAAAGTAGTTATTCCACTTGATTACATTACTCTGGACCGCTAAGCATGTGTCAAATAATTGAGACTACCTAATCAGCATAAAAACGCTATATTAGTTATACCAAAAATAGTCAATAATTAAATCAACTTCAATTTAACCTATCAATCCCGATTAGAGTAGTATCAATAAGAAGTAAGAGGAGCTTGCTGTTAAATTTCAGTTCTTATACGCAGCATAAGTATTCGATTGAATTCAAGCAGTGAGTGGATTTGATATGAATGAATAAATAATGACGGGTGTAGGTTCAAACTCGTTCTATCGCCTAGGTTTTTCTATGTATTCCTCCTCTGACGCCTGAAAATTTTATAATGGCGAAATAAGTTTTTTTTTTTCTCCTCAAATCAGAGACAGCTAAACAATAGTGGTAGTAATGGAAATTATGGATTTGATTTTGACGACTTTTAATTGGATCTTTCAATTCATAAAATAAGAGCCATAAGAGAAAAAAAAGCCAGAATAAGAGGCAAAGGTAGAGAAGTGCTTTTTCGGGCGTATTTAATTGGCAACTACGGGGATCCTTCTTTCCTCCTTTATTCTTTTGTCACACAATCTGCTTGCCATAATGAACAAATCCACTCAGCCATGAACCTAAAGAAGGCTTAGTTCAGGAGTGCATAAACTATTGAAGAACATGAAAATAGTGAGGTTCAAGTAGAAGAATAATTGAAATTAAAAAAATGAGACACATAAATTTTGACCTGCACAGCGATTTCGCTATACATGGAATTCCACTGAATTGCACTTAATTGCTAACTCGATATCCATAATTAAAGTATGTATTATCAAATCCCGAGACATTTGCAGCATTAGGAAAACATTACACATTATCAGTATTTCATATCAGTAATGTTAACGGTAATCGTATTAGATGTCATATCATTATATCTCATGTGTATTAATGCAGTTACGAACCTCGAGTATAACCAAACTCTAGTAATTATTAGAACGCCCAATGCCGAAGAAAATTGTTCAAGTGAATGATAAAGCTTTTGACTTACACGGAAAATGGGAAAAGTTTATCGATAATAATCAATTGTAAAATGTACGGCACAATTGGACACAATTACCTTCATGCGTGTATTTCGTGTATGCCACACAGTAGAATAAATCATTTGACCTTTCAATATAGAGACATATCATGGTAGCTGTAGCGCTGTGGCGGATTTAATTCTAAAATATGAAATATTTATGACGCCGCTTACAACAACTTTCCTCCAACTATATTGGTCGCCACTAGAATAACTATTCATTGAATAATTTCAGCGCACTGAACTATTATGAAGTTGTGACAAAGTTGCAACTGCTATAACACATGGAAAATTCAGTACAAATTACTATTCTGTTATACACGGAGAGAATTTTTTTTAGTAAAAATTACCCAAGCACATGGTAAAATTCACTATCTTTAAGACAAATTATTCATACGTGTAGAGAATTTTTAGTGAGGGGCAGACAAATTTAACTGACAAGTTGCGTTCAAGTTTTTCACGGAAAACTAGAAAACTTTTATTAAGCCGTCAACAAATTTGATTGCAGCGGTACGATAAAAACAATCCAACTGGATAGTAAAATTTGTTGACCCCTCAATAAACATTGTCTAGACATATGGATAATTTTTCTAAAAAATAGTGAATTTTATCATGCCGTTGAGTAATTATTAGTGGAAAATTGATCTCCGTTTGCTGCATATGAATTACACTCTGAAATTACACTTTGAATGATTAAATCCATTCCCATAATAGCCCAATCAATTTCCAATAGTTACGGAATTAAACTGCGGTTGCAAATTCAATCCTCTCCACTCTAGAGACTCGTTCATGAAACGGAGTGGTCGAAATTTTTCCCATAATTATTGATATCTCTCATTTGCCTCGACATATTGTGTAGAGTATTGTTCGGTGCCTATTATGCCTTTCTCTCGTCGACTGAAAGAGAAGGACTTTACGAAATAATTGTGAATTACACAAAATTACAGAGGCACTGATTATCTAGAATAAACATCGATATAATGCAATTGACATGGCGAAGCGGTATTAATACGTTTTTTATTGTCCGCTGACGAATATCTGCTTCCAATCCATTATGACAAACGCTATTGACTGTGGATATACCTATCCGGATCTACTTGTTCTATCCAATCTCAAACTCCCTCTCCAATTTCCTGGTGTATATCTTCAGTAATCCTAATGAGCATCATATTATTTTCAAGTTTTGCCATTTTAGACAATTTTTTTTTTCCAATATCCAACTGTATTTTTAATGCGCTTAAAGATGAAAATGAATGAGAAGATGAATCCATTTCATGTTTTGACAAAAATTAGGTCAATATATATATATATATATATCACATTTATTAATAGTCGATTTGTTACGTTCCGCAGACTGCGAGAGGAATTATTTACACTTGTTATGCTATTGATAAGTTTTGTAAGTTTTATGCAATGGAAAAAAAACTGTTTATCAGAATTGTATACGTTTATGATATTTGTATACTATACTAATACTAATACTAATACTAATACGAGCAATTTTACATATAATCTTAGACAGAAAAATTGGCTTTTCTATGCTATTTAATGTGAATAGTGGAACCCTCACCACGTGAAAAATTGAAGGTATAAAATCTAAGTTTTGGATCTGAAATTTTTGAAATGCCTAACTTCTTCATATACTGTCGAAGGGAACAAAAATGCATTGTTGTTTACTTTTGTACCGGTAATAATGATTGATAATCCAAATCATCAGTATTTCGCTCTGTGGAAGAACATCCATTTATTGAATCTCCGAGACGGCACTAATTATTAAACAATTGAATAGGAGAAAAGAAAAACCAAGCTCTTTCTAAGAGAGGGCTAAAGTGGAGCACAAAAAGCAGTCAATATGATCAATATTACGGTATTTGATAATTCATTTTGGAGGTACGAAGTTTACCTATATAAAAATTCAGGCGCAAATGTAAAAAAAGAAAAGTTGACATTGGTATATTAGGATGACTTGAAGAATTGTCAAATTGCAACCAATTAGATGATGATAACTGGCTTTTAGTATTCTCCTCAAGAACTACTGATATACATTCGACATAGTATGATATTAGTATGTGACATTATCTCCTTATTTCGATGCAATATGATTCTTTCTTTTGCGACAGAGCATTGTGAACATCGCTTGTCCACGAAATAATAACTCATTGATGAATTAGTAAATCTAAAGCATACACTATTTGTTATCTATCATAACGAATTTTATACTCGGTATTTCGTGGATGAGTGTACGTGAACTCATGAAGACTGTGTAACTCATTATGTATATGTATATATACATAACTCTACCATCGTTTGCATGTAACTCTGAGGAACGTACTTTATGCGTTTCATTCTAAATTGTTAATACCTTGTTTTTTGAATAAAATGTTTTTTTGTTTGTTAGAATGGCAGCGGTGGAAATGGAGAATCTGGAGGTCGAGCGAATGGGTGAGCTATCTCAATATGTTTGCAGATACACTGACAGCAAAAAATGACTTTTCTTTAAGCCATTCCAAGTGAATAATACTTTCATTTAATGAGATACACTCACTTGGATTAAATACTGTAGTTCTTGCGATCTAAGCACACATATTATTATTATTATTATTATTATTATCATATATAATAACCTGACGGAATCTTTTCTGTTGAAAATTTCCACTTCCATGACTCGATCAAAAATTAGAACCGAAGAGGATATTGCAGTGATTGCAGTAAATGATGGTTGATTTAAATAAAATTTTCTTGATAACAGGATTTTTCTCTGTCAGTGTAGCATGACATCCTGAGTTATTACATTTTATCAAATCTCTTATTGAATTATATTCTCGTATGTTATCGAATTGCAGGCGAGCGGGAGAGAATACTTTCTACAGCACTATCGATAGCCGGCCGGACATTCGACCGCGTCGGAAATCAATACCATTGGTCTCTGAGCTGGTATGTACTTAATTATCCATCAGCCCTTGATTGTTTTATCTCCTAATATCCTTTATATCCTCCTATCATGCATATTCATTCGGATGACAGCAATTGCCACTGTCTCGTTTGATCATAATGTGCGGAAGAATAGATTGCTTCCAAAATTCAGAGGGGCAAAGGGGTCAACAATTTTCCAAAATATATGAAAGAAAAAACCACCTGAGCAGAGTTTAATCTCCAATCTTTTTACAGTATAATTTGTTATCGGTGGTAAAAAAAATAAAAAAAATAGGCAAATACAGCGTGCCCTGAAATCAGAGGGGGAGATTGTTTGCCCCAATAACCGGGAGAAATGATTTCAATATAATTCAGTGGGATATTATAATATTACATCACGCTATTAGGGAGGGAGACCTAGCACGGCCAACAAATGCGTAACGTAATATCTTAATCTGTCCGTATGGGAGCTCATGTTAGAATGAGCCTCATTATAAATGTCACACAATATTCTGGCCGTGTAACGCTCGATAGCAGGCTCAGCGAAGAATATATAATACTCCAATTATCAATTAATGATAGTAAAAAGTTATGCACAATTATTTCTTATTGCGAAGATCTCAACGCATATAGCGGGAAAAATAATAGTCGAGTCCCAATATTTATTGACAAATCATTGAAATGAAAATGAGCATATATTCCGATAGCTCAGATGGGAAGATCTGAATTTTTTTTCTTCAGCATAGTTGTTCTAGCTCACCACTAAGGAAATCGGCATTCGGGGGAGATCGACAGATTGTTTTATTTATTTATTGTTTTAATGTATTCCTTTAAATCGAAAGACCGTCCAATTTGATTTTTCCCCTCGGCCCCCCGCCCTCGCCCCTGTCCCCCTCTTCAGTATATGTCCCCTCTGAATGTTTAATGTCAACCGTTTCAATTTAATCGTTGTGTTTTTAATACATTTCAACCTTCCTGTCATCCTGAAAAGCCTAGGAGGATCATAGATTTCACATAATGTGAATTTTCATAAAATCCACATTTCCTGTGATATGCGATGAAACCAACAGAAACTACAAGCCCAAGAAAATTACTGGATACAATCGAACGTCATTATATTCAAGTGCAGCGACCAGTTGCGTCTTTCTTTAGCAATTACAAAGTAATATTCAATGTTATGTGGAAAAAAAGGAGATTTAGTATTTTTCTTGGAGCCTCTTTATCTGATTAACCTTTCTATATCTGGAAAATAACTATATATGTATAAGAATGGTTGAAACTAACCAGCATAATGCTATTTTTGTTTGTTCTCTGTGGCGCCCGTTGTTGTATCTACCTGAACACCTGAAAAAAAAACAATAACAAAATTTCACTGAACCTCTCAAAATCTCAATAATAATCTCCACATCCAGGTCTTGAAGGTACTAATTACATGCCTCCTTAGCCAAAAATTATTTATGCTTGCTCGAACGTCGCATGCAATTTATAATTCGTTTCTTACTGTCTCTCGACTCTTTCTCTTTCTCTCTCTCTCTCTCTCTCTCTCTTTCTTTCTCTGTCTCTCTGACTCTCTTTCTTTATCTTTCTCTCTCTATCTCTATCTCTATATCTATCTCTATATCTATCTCTATCTCTCTGAAATATACCTATTATACGTAACTATTTATATGTTATTCTTCATCATTCTTGTCTCATTTGAATCTTTGTTCTGGTTTTGCCATTATACTTGTGATAGGTTTTCATGTTGAGTATATATTCCGAGTCATTAGGATGAAAATTAATGCCTTATAAAATATATCAACATGTGTGTCCAATGAATTGAACTGTTTATATCGCGAAATATTAATTTAACTCTAGAGAAAATTGCAATTTTTCAATCTCGCAAGAGAAAATAAACTTCTTCTTAGTCTTTTCGACCTAACTTGGGTTTTCTTGTTTTACGCACAAGCACGCTTTCGCGCGAATCCTCGAGATCGAAAAAGAAAAGCAAAAAGGAGATGGTGTGGTAATTATTAAAAATAAGGATTACTTCGAGCGCTTATCTAGAGCTTTTGCTTAATTTTTTTATTCACGTGAATAAAGGACTTGATCAGGTGGAGGAAAAGAAAATTTTTACAAAATAAAGTATCAAAGGGATAGCTCCCCTTATATTAATTAATTAAATTCGATGGATCGTGATGATCGTGGAGAGCTTGGTCTAATGCTTGCAAGTCTAATTTAATTTCATACATTAGCATTTTGCTGACTATTAATTCAGTTAACAATTCGACTCATGTACATCTATTATGGAATATCGATTGAGATTCAATGGAATAATCCATCGACATGATGATTTTTATAGGAAAAAAAATATATGTGATGATTATCAATCAAATGTTCTATCATTGATGATAATATTATGAAAGTTATTGCACGCAAATTGCATCCCGCCTGATATTTTCTAATACTGCGCATGTTGAATGATCTATATACCTGAAAATTTCTCAAAATATTTTCTATAGTTCCACATTATTCAACTAGAAATGTTTCAGTTAATGAGCAACGTACTACAGAATAGTATATATATATATGTATTTCGATACAAAAATTAAGAAACACTTTTTCAACAAGAATCGACCGATGCTCGTCATCATCATAGCGCTCTGAAAAATAAATTTCTTTTTATATAATGAAATTTCTCATGAGCGAAATTTTCCTACTTACCATTGCCACTGGTGAAGATTCGTATCATCAATCGGTTACCGAAGATAAAATTAAAACACCAATTACGCCTGAATTACAAACCTGAATTACACCTGTTCAAAGGAGATTTCAAGTCAAAGGATTAACATACAATTGATTATGTAGTCTCTCCCTCTTTGCTTTACGCTCAGTGCTCATAAAACATCGAGTTTTTTTTTATTATTCATAGATAAAGACTGGTTCGAGTAAAAGCTGTTAAAACCTACACCGAGAAGAAAAATTATTTTTGCCAAATATTCACTAACTCTAGAGGATTATTATATTGTATGTGACGTTGGATGAAATCATCATATCATAATTGAAACCTACTAAAAATCGTCAGAGAGATATTCGTTTGGAGATATACATTTTTGAAAAAATAAATACATCGCTCAAAAAAATTAATATTTAGCAAGAAGAATTTCTTATCTCAGTGTGTAATGATTCTTGAAATCTTTGTTAGATTTGACACGTTCCAGAAATATTACGCGAATTGTTCCGTAATTTCGATT
This sequence comes from Psyttalia lounsburyi, assembly GCA_030522865.1. Taxonomy (NCBI): domain Eukaryota; kingdom Metazoa; phylum Arthropoda; class Insecta; order Hymenoptera; family Braconidae; genus Psyttalia; species Psyttalia lounsburyi. Next base: position 29,425 of record JAPYZN010000209.1, read on the forward strand.
GAACATATTTCTCCTCATGTAGAATAAAATTTCGGCATTGATTGGTATGTGGCGATTTTGCTCATGATTGCAATGAATGAAATGAACAAAAATCTAGATAATATAGGTGTTAGATAGCTTTTGACCTGCATCGCCGAGGACAAAGGATGCGTACATCACGTATTAAACCGTGAATGATTAAAAAGTCCGCCTTCCTCTCGTAGTCGCTCTGTCAGCGTTCTCATATATTTGTCATTTCTAAATTCTCCAAATTTTCATCTAGAATATGTGAGAGTTTTTACAATGAGAAGAGAAGGGCGGATCGGAAATGGGAAAGTAAGGAGACAAAGCAATAACTTCTAGATGTATATAATAATTATAGCAGTAGTGTTTTTGTCGTTTAGGCAGAACCGACGGTTATCAAGTAGACCATAAGTGTTGTTGTTCTGTCAGTAGCTTCAACAATTATTCTAGGAGGACACGTATGCTACGTTGAAAAATATACGTACAACAAATTTTTATTCAAATTATCGCGATTATAACATTCTCTCTATGCTGTCATTTTCATATTCACCTATTCTTGATACTGGCTAATTGAATTAGAATACTTTCGGAATAAAAATTATAACCATACCACTCACCATATATAAACACACTGTTTTTAATCCTCGAAGCTGGTTTTAATTTAGTGTATCATGTAGCCGATTGTTAGAATTTTCAATTAAAGCCTCAAATGAAGATTTTCGAAAAAGGAATACTTCTTCTACATTATGACCTTTATTAGGGAAATACAAAACATTCTTGAGATATTTTTCAGGGGAAACTTCTGTATATAATATATATATACATATCTATATCTATATTGTCAATGGGTCGTTTCTGTACATAATGAGTTTATTTCTATTCGTATTTGCACACATAACGATTTATTACGATTCCATTGGATTACCCTATATGATGATAGTATAAATAGTTTAATAGTTTTCCACACTCCAGTATATTTCAAAATTAATCAGCAAATGAAAAACTATTTTTCGGCATATTTAATATTTTCTCCTTTTTCATTTTCTTCTTCAGGTAATGCGATCAAATTCATTCACAAATAATCACGCTAATTTTATCAAAATAATTCACTGATATAACTCTTTTCACTTATTAAATTTCACCATTATTATATTTATTCACCAGCTACAATCACGTTTCATTGCAATTTCATTGCAGTGAGAAAAATACAAGGGACATTTTTTAAAACAAATTAACAAAAGACACAGCAGTGATTATTTTGAGAAATGACTGTTAATCTTGACAATGTTTTCCCAGACGATGGCAGCAACAAAACGAAATGCTGGATTGACTTCTGCTGTACCCAGAGCAACATTGAATGACGAGGAATTGGTAAGGAAATTAGTCTTACAAAATTTGCACCCACGCTTTGGCTTTTGTCAATCATTTGCATTATTTGTCGGATCCCTCACTTGACACATTTGTTGTACACAGAAAATGCACGTCTACAAGAAGACTCTACAGGCCATGATCTATCCAATCTCGTCCACAACGCCTCACAACTTCGTTACCTGGACGGCGACATCGCCGACTTATTGTTACGAATGCGAGGGTTTACTTTGGGGTATCGCCAGACAAGGTGTCAAGTGTATGGAATGTTCCGTCAAATGTCATGAAAAATGCAAGGATCTACTCAATGCTGACTGCCTACAACGTAAGCACATTACAATTTATCATACACGTAGAGAAATATTCAATAAAAATTTCGGAATAGTATTGAATTTTTCTCTCCCTTTTTGCCAAGGGCTAATTATATTTTTCTTCAAAAAATATTGACTTAACACACTATTTGATAGAATTGAACTTTGCTATATATTCGAGTTGTTTGTAATACAGGAGCTGCTGAGAAGAGTTCAAAACACGGAGCCGAAGACAAAGCGAATAGTATAATAACAGCCATGAAGGAGCGTATGAAACAACGTGAACGAGAAAAGCCCGAGATTTTCGAACTAATACGGTAAATCCATACTTTGATTTATTATTCAAGACCTTGTTATCATATCACATACTTGGCACGTAATCAAAACACAAGCAGAATAGGATGAGATTGGGAATTAATATTCATCAGTTTGTTTTTTTGCTCGCGGTATATCAGTACAACAAGTATGTAGTAAGGGCTGAATTTCCGTAAACGTCACTGTTTATTCACTACTCTAATCAATTCTTTTACAGGATTTTCCTTAAAAACTCACATTTTAAGTCTACATTGAACTCATTGAATTGTGCCTTTCACGGCCTCATCAAGTTGAGTCAAACCAATCCTAACAAAAATTATGAATTTATCAATTGAGTTGAGACAATTACTATTAGAGACCCGTCTTGGAGAATTCATTTAAATGAGAAACATCTCAAAGAAAAAAAAAAAGGGAAGCACGTGGTCCGGTCTCATTATTCTTAAAAATAACAAGACAATATAATATTAATATGATGGTAGTGGAGGCATTGTCCAAGCGAATAATTACACTGGGCAAAAATCACAATTAAGACGTAGTACTCGACAATTTTTTGCTCAGTGTAAAATTGTACACTTGAATATCAATGTCATCGGAGTTTAGGTCCGTTTTCGGTGTTGACGAGAAGGCCCACATCAATCATATGGATTCCATCAAGCAGTCCGTATTGGACGGAACAAGCAAATGGTCTGCAAAGATTGCAATCACAGGTTTGTGGAATCGCTGTCTTCATTCTTGTAATATTTCGCCCTGTCGTCATGCACATCTCGGTGTCTATTTGTAAGGGTAGGTTTGGTGTGAAAAAAAAAAAAACAGCAAAAAAAAAAAACAACAAGGCTTCGCTCGATTGAAATTTTGGTTTTTAAAAATTGGCTGGAATTAACCAAATAATTATGGTTTATATGTTTAGTGATGCTGTATTTGTTTGACATTTTATTTAAACATTATATTTCTGTGAAGATCTCTGTGCAACTAAAGGTTACGTTTCAGCAGAAGCCGATGATTTTCAAAATCGAATGTGTCCTGCGGCGATGGCTTCTTTGTACATTCCCGTTGCTTTTCCAATATACATATATATCATATATATCATATATATTTATATGTATGATAATATTTACCCTAGTCCGTATTTACGTTCTACAACATTGAAATATGTACGTTATTCACATTCCTCTTTTTTTTCCTCTGTTATGTCTCCACTGCCAAGCTGCTATCAGTGTTGTATGTCCTTTCCATTAGTATGATGATTGTCACGGGGATTATTATCATTACATTGATTCCATTGTTATTACTACAACTCGCTTATTATTAGCATCCCGTCGAGGGGAGAGTATTGACTTGACACAACATTTTAACATGTGTAAGCACATATTTCCGAAACAACTGGAAGTACGTCTCTCGTTGCACGTCGTATTCTTCTTATATTAAAAAGCAATTAATAAAACATCTTGAATGCAATGTGCCAGAATTTCAGACTCGCCCCGTCGCTAATCACTCGACGGAATTCCTGGGAGAAATTTTTATACAGGAATTTTCTTGCAATAAAGCAAAAAAAATGGAGAATTCAAGTGAAGAAAATTGGTTGTAACGAGCTATGCAGTCTCTGCGGTAATTCAATATCGATTCACACTACACACTAGTTGCACATGATCAATGCAACTACTAGCAACATCTGGTAAACACACGGGGAGAAAAATTCAGTAGAAATTACCGTTTCGTTATATAATTGTATAGTATTTTGGCCGCTCGGAGAAAATGAGCGTACGTCGAAAATACAACAGGATTACAGGGTACGGTAATAGGAACGGTAATTTTTGCTAAAAAATTTCCATTGTTTGCTCTCCGTACAAAGGCGATTGTAGAGTATTTTGCATGAATATTCTCTTGAGAAGAGTTCTGGAAAAGCCTATTGAGGTCCTTGGATATGTGAATAACAAGGAGTGATGTCTCCGACACAGAAAGACAAATTTTTGTTATATGATAGGTTGCGACAGGTGCTTCATGCCCTTGGACGAGGTGAGCTCTCGCGGTGAGCCCTACCGGCATCCCAATAGTCTCTCAAAGAAATGGCATTTAACGATCAGTGTACTAGGGGTCATTCATTAGCAAACATTGAACTGCTTGCGGAGTTGGCATTGCGCCACCACGATGATACCGTGACTGGTGAGCTGAAGGCCAGAAACGTGAGACGCGCAACAAGTTTCATTGTTTTAGGTCATTGTAGCCTCAGTGCTATAACCTCGTCACTTTGACCATGCCAACAAAATACTCTCAATGTTGATTCTACTACGGTAGTGAGAACATGACGTTCGTTCTATCGTAGTTCGATTGCCCCCAACCAGCGCAAGCCACCTACACCACGTCTGGCATTTGCCTCTACATACACTATTTTTCGTCTTGTTCTTGTCTCCTCTCTCTCTTTTCCATTCAGAATGACTTACTGAGTAGCCTCAACTGACATCACCTGAAGCTGTTAAACTACAGTCGTTTCAGGAATTTATCGAAGCCAATATCTGCTCTTCTTCTTAGATTGTGCAAAGTCCAAGTATTATCAGATAGCAGAGCTTGAACAGTTCATCGTGGAGTGTGTAACTAGGTTGATTGATACATTAACCGAGTTTAGTGAGCAAAAAATGGATGAAGGATATAAATTTGAGAAACGAAACGGTATGGATTATCAGGGAATTGTCTTATTTTCAGCACCACATTTTCAGTCGACCCGGACACTCACATTGACAGCCTCGAGCAGGCAGAGATGATGGTCCTGGAAGGCACCAGCAAGTGGTCATGCAAAATCGCCATCACAGGTAGCCACATTGAAAATGACCAAAAAAAACTATCAATATATATATATATAAAATATATATATATACCCGATGCATAATCGGAAGGTCCCGGGTTCAAATCCCGGTCTGGACTATCCATTTTTTTCAGTAAAAATTTCTTGTAAATTTTATATTGAGAATAATATATATATATAGACATGAATCAGATGAAAATGACACTCAACCATACTTTCCATTCTCAAGTGTCACTCTAATAACAATAATAGGAATAATAATTTTTCTATCGCATTTGCATCAAGATCACGGCTTTCTCTCCCTGCTTGACCGAGCAAAATTTTATGCAGTGCAGGTTCCTCGGGGGTTACAAGTTTACGTACACCGACGCACACACCAAACCGTTGATCAATTGCAAATTGAGAGTGAAGCAGAACATCCCAATTTGAGTGTATCGCTTTGCTCTCTTTTTCTTTGTCTTTTTTTTTTTTCGTTGAACAGCACACTGTGATTAGCGTAATCAATAAACAGCAAAATATAGTAAGACAGTGCATAGTTATCTTTTCCGTCTTGGTTTTTTTCATTGAATAGGCTCGCGTGACTTGAAAATCCAAGTTTTGAGTGGCAAGGCTAAATAACCAGGGGGTATAAAATTCCAGGGGAAAATAAACGGGGGTATACGCGATATAGGTGGACTGTATCCAGTAAAGTAAGATTATTTGATAATTTTCAGTCCCGGGCACAATGTACTGGAGATTCTTAGAAATCGATAGTTCAACGTACAGGCGAGAGTATGACTATCCCTGACCTAGTTACACTTATCCAGCGACTTGCAGCTTTTACGCGGATATTGCCATTAAGTTAAAAAATACGGAAAAGTCAGGTAATTTTTCTGGACGGTGTGAAATCTAGCAGAAATTTTAAGAATCATTATACCCAAGAATATCCAAGAAAATTATTGGATATTTGAAAATGTTTACGGCACGTTCCAGAAAAATTAAAGAACATGTTGTTAAAGGTTCCCCTCACTGGAACTCATGGCTATAGCCATGAGGCTCCGGACGAATGAGTAATTTCGACGAAACAGATCGTAGAATCGACACTCATAAAATTAAGAAGAAAAAAATAACGGAATAGGAGAAATATTTTCTACAAAAAATTGTCCAACTTAGAACGGTCCTAGATCGCGATACCGCGGAGGATATTAACACTGCCAGTATAATTGGAAAGATTGAAAAACTATAATATCGCGTGGCTTTAGAGTGGTAAAGCAAGAGAGAAAAAAATGTGTAGAAAATCCGTAGGGAGGATGAAAGAAGCCCGTATGTAGTTGTAGCAGCGGGTATACACAAAGGGGAAAAATAAAAGAGAAGCCTGTTAGATGATGCTTGGCAAAGTGGAGGAGAAAAAGAAAAACTCGAGAGAAATATGCCGACAAAATCACCGATTCTTTCTCATTTGTTGTGTATAAGTCGTACTTGATCCGCTAAATAATTGAGCGCATATGGGTGGGCGATGATCGTATTAGCAATGATATAGCATATCAAAAATAATCTGTAAAAAAATAATTTACAATTCACTATTGCATATATCCAGCACTACCTATGTATCATGCGAATAACTTTCACATCGTCCCTGTATAATTATAGGCGAAAAAAGAAATTCAGTAGGAATGACCGTTCTGTTATTATATTGATATAATTGTAAGAAATTACACAAAAAAAATTGTCTACATGGGTGTGCTAGAGCATTACTAGTAGTATTATGGAATTAACGGAACGGTCACTCTTACTAAATAAACTCCCTTCGTGTAGATACTCACATGACATTCACTAAAAAGTACAAAGATAGAGTAGAGGCACCTTTTTCTACTCTTCTTCTTTCAGGCCAATGCCAATCGTAATGAAATGAAATTTCTGGCATATCTACTATTATGTCAAGCCATAACGAACCAACTTACATAGAAAATAGAAAGAAACAAATATTACCTATCCTGAAAAAATACCGAGTTTACGATGAAAATTATAATATTACATGGTTTGCATGATCATCTGTGTCGCATGGCTCATGAATTATCCATTGCAATGGCTTTTATTTGAAAATCCATTTAGAAATATTCACAGCGCTTTTGTGCACGCTCTGTCAATATAATGTAGTAGTCGGTTCGGATATTGATAACTCAATAGCTTTTGAAAAGTGAGAGTAACGTCCCCCATTTTGACGTTGTCAAAATAATGCCAAACAAATTTCAACAATGGTACAATAACAGGGCTTAAATAAGCTTGCCATCATTGGAATATTAGGCAGCTATTTACGATTGAATTTAATCGAAGAAATAAATATTTGGATGATATATATTGAAATCCTTACAGTTATTAGTGCACAAGGGCTCATCGCTAAAGACAAGAGTGGCACATCCGATCCGTACGTTACGGTGCAGGTGGGCAAGGTGAAGAAGCGTACAAGAACGATGCCGCAGGATCTGAATCCAGTCTGGCATGAAAAGTTTTATTTGTAAGTCAAGTTATTGACTGTTTGATGGTTGAGCGTGGCAGGCATGTTTTCTCTCATTGGCAAAGTGAAAATAATGAAATATATATTTTTATTAGTGAGTGCCACAATTCATCGGATCGTATTAAAGTGAGAGTCTGGGATGAGGATAATGATCTGAAATCGAAACTTCGACAAAAATTAACCCGCGAGAGCGATGACTTTCTGGGTCAAACAATCATTGAAGTGAGAACACTAAGTGGTGAGATGGATGTATGGTACAATTTGGAAAAACGGACGGATAAGAGTGCTGTATCTGGGGCAATTCGATTACACATAAGTGTGGAGATAAAAGGGGAGGAAAAAGTAGCACCCTATCACGTGCAATATACTTGTTTACACGAGAATCTTTTCCATAGTTTGTGTGAGAGAAATAACGAAATGGTTGCATTGCCTGGAGCTAAAGGAGACGATGCTTGGAAAGTTTATTTTGATCCACCCGGAGAGGAGCTTGTGGACGAATTTGCAATGCGATATGGAATTGAGAGCATTTATCAAGCTATGACGCATTTTCACTGTTTATCCACAAAATATTTGTGTCCAGGAGTACCGGCTGTCATGTCAACACTTTTAGCCAATATCAATGCTTATTACGCCCACACAACAGCGAGCTCTGCTGTTTCGGCAAGCGATAGATTTGCCGCAAGTAATTTTGGAAAGGAGAAATTCGTCAAACTACTGGACCAACTTCACAATTCATTGAGAATAGATCTGTCAGGGTATCGTAATCATTTTCCAGCCTCAAGCCCCGAGAAACTCATGGACTTGAAGAGTACAGTGGACCTTCTAACGAGCATCACATTCTTCCGTATGAAAGTTCAAGAATTATCAAGCCCACCGAGAGCAAGTACTGTCGTTAGGGATTGTGTCAAAGCCTGTCTTCGATCAACCTATCAATTTTTATTTGAAAATTGTGCGGATTTATATCAACGGGAGTATCAGACATCGAAAGGCAATGAGCCACGCCCAGAGGATCGGGAACCAGCTCTTGACTCACTCAAATTTTGGGATATGCTGATAACCCTGATAATAGCGGTTATTGAAGAGGACAAAAAGAGTTATGGGCCAGTGTTGAATCAATTTCCCCAAGAGTTGAACATTGGCCAATTATCAGCAGCCACAATGTGGGATTCATTCGCTATAGATTTGAAGTATGCCTTGGATGAGCACGAGTCACACAGATTATGCCATTGTGCTGATTACATGAATCTTCATTTCAAAGTCAAGGGTCTTTATGATGAATTTGTACAAGATGTGCCACCACATAAGAACAAAGTACCGGAATATCCAGCTTGGTTCGAGCCATTTGTCATGCAATGGTTAAATGCCAATGACGATAATTCACTCGACTATCTTCATGGTGCCTTTAATAGAGATAAGAAGGATGGTTTCCAGAAGAGTAGTGAGCATGCCCTATTCAGTAATTCAGTTGTTGATATATTTACACAATTGACTGAATGTTTCAAAGTCGTATCAGAACTCAAGTGTCCCGATCCTGAAATTCGCAAGCGTTACATGAAACGCTTCGCCAAAACCATCGTTAAAGTATTAATAACATATGCTGATATTGTTAAAAAAGAATTCCCCTCTTATCTTCAAGAAGAAAGAATTGCTTGTATTTTAATGAACAATGTTCAACAATTGAGGGTACAGCTGGAAAAATTATTTGAAAAAATGGGTGGTGAAGAATTAGAGGAGGATGCCGCTACTATACTGAAAGATTTGCAACAACAATTGAATGGCTCGTTAGATGAACTCGCTGTTATTTTTGCCAAGAGTTTGGAATACAAAATTACAGCATCAGTCAAAGAAGTTGGCGATAGACTTGTAAATATTAAAGCTAGTAATCAGCAGAATCAGAGGAGTACTGTTGAGGTTGAGGCTGATGACGTTTTGAGACCTTTGATGGATCTGTTGGATGGTAGTTTGTCACTCTATGCTGATTCATCTGAGAAAACAGTATTCAAGAGGCTTTTGAAGGAACTTTGGAAAATTGTCATTAGGATAATGGAGAAAACGGTTGTCTTACCCCCCATGACAGATAAAACGGTATTATCACTGGAATTGCATATCTGACATTATTTCAATCATTCATCTATAGATTCACTCCTATATCATTACTATTATTTACAGATGGTACTGAAAAATTTGACGGACAATGCCAAAAACATTGCGGCTAATGCTAAAATCGAAGACATGGGAAGACTGTTCAAAAATCATATGGCTGGCAAACCAGATGTGAAGAATGCTCTCAGTGGAGTTATGGTATAAGAAGCTTTTGTTCTTACTTATCAAACCGATAAGCTTTAAGCTTATCAACACATAACTTGCATGGAGAGAAATATTTCATAACAATTACTCCCTCACTGTCTCTCTCACTGTGACATAGGCCTCGTCACTGCTAATTTCTATTTAATATTTTTCTACGTGTTTGCAAGTTGTATTATTATTTTCACTCCAGGACATTTCAAAGGAAGTCGAGAAGAATTTATCGCCAAGGCAATGCGCCGTTTTAGAAAAAGCTTTGAACACAGTCAAGGAATATTTCTACGCTGAAGGAAGAGGTTTGAAAAAAGCATTCTTGGAGAAGTCACCGGAACTACAAAGCTTGAGATACGCACTAAGTCTCTATACTCAAACAACAGACACCCTCATCAAGACGTTTGTTACGTCTCAGTTAAATCAAAGTAAGTCAAAGCTAAAACTCTTGATTTTGACACAGTTTTTTTTTCCTTCCAAAGAGAATGATAATATATTTATTACAAAACATGACCAAACATGCATATATATATAAAAATAGTCAGAGAATTGTGAGTTAAATGAAACGCAAAATCATTGTTACTAAAAACAAAAACAAACAAAAAAAAAACAGTGCCGCTGAATGATGCCACGACATTACGACAACGTCAGCGCTCGATGAGCAGCGAAAGGGGTGATGAAGGTGAAGATGGAGATGGCATGGAAGGCCTTGAAGAGCCTCTTCGCCAGCGCAAACCCCCACTTCGGAGGGAAAGTCGGCAAGGTAGCAGAGTTTTTAGCTCTGAGACCAATAGAGAGAATGAAATTATTAAGTTCATTAAGAACAGTTCATCAATCCAAATAGTAGCATAGAGTAATTAAGCATTTTAGAATTGTATGGAAGATTTGGTACAATCGAGACGCATGACAATAAACTTGTAGTTTAAAAGAATCCTAAAACATGAATTCACAATAACGGTGATTACTTATCACTGGAATTATGGAATTATTTTGATGGACTATTGCAAAATTTTCAATACGTATCTGAGAGATCTCTACTAGGCAAGTTTCGATTGTTTATCAAGTTTTCATACTCGCTGATAACCTACTGCTAAACTAATTATCTAAAGGAAAGAGAAAAAAATATATATATCCATTGCAATCATTCATCTCCACACAATCAATGAGCTTCAGTCACAAGATATACATTAAATACTCAGTTAAATATGAGTACAGGTAGAAAGTCATTTAATGCCTATCTCGCCTTCGCATAGATTAAAAGAGACACAGAGAAAATAAGAGAATCTCTAGAGCTCGCCAATATCAGCGAAATTATTATCGACTGCCATTGCGTTCTAGTGGCATGTGAAAAATATCATTTGATTCCAAGCCACTCGTAGATTACTGCACCTTTAGCCCAATACGTTGTTGAGTCTGATGAATAATATATATTACAGACACAATGAATGCAGATGGCGAGTCAGTCGGTGAATTGAGCATTCAAGTTGATTTATTCACCCACCCAGGAACAGGAGAACAAAAAGTCACAGTTAAAGGTAAAAATCAGAGATATAATAACTTGAAGGGAAATATTGTAATTACACTTGTTTGACTTGTTTTCAGTTGTAGCAGCAAATGATCTCAAATGGCCACTGGCAACCGGAATGTTCCGACCTTTTGTTGAAGTCAATCTGATTGGGCCTCATTTAGCAGAGAAGAAACGAAAGCAGGCGACAAAATCGAAAAGCAATACCTGGTCGCCGAAATTCAACGAAACATTCAATTTGTAAGTAGAGTAACATAATAAGAATAATAAATGGCGAAATGGGGAGAAAAAAAAATGGTAAAATTGTCTTGTTGGGCTTCAGTATTATTGGAAATGAGCAACAGCAGCTTGATTACTTTGAACTTCACATCTGTGTAAAAGATTACTGTTTTGCACGTGAGGATCGATTAGTTGGGGTTGCTGTTTTACAACTGAAAGACATTATTGAGGAGGGCTCCTGCGCATGTTGGCTGTCGCTGGGAAAACGAATTCAAATGGATGAAACCGGTTGGACGATATTGCGAATACTTTCCCAGAGAAATAATGATGATGTTGCTAAAGAGTTTGTGAAACTTAAAAGTGATATACGCCGGGAAGATCCATTACCTAATCCAACTTAAGATCATTGAAATATGCTGATATGCTGATATGACAGTGACATGGCAAACATTGAATTTTTCACAATTTTTCTTTCAAATAGTTATTCACCAAGCCAATTGAGGGTGGGTATGTGAGGAGCTTGATAATGTCACAAGAGCGTCAATTGTCCCAGATCGAACGACAATTGAGTGCACGCAAATGATGATCAATTAAAGAAAAAATTAATATAATCATCGATATCAAGTATCACGACATTAGCATGAATTCTTTGACATCATTAGAATCAATGAGAAATAACGAACGTGATAGAAAATAAAAATGTGCCGAAAACATTTTCTAATACATACAGACCATTCAAAGCATTAAATTCGACAAGTACGACTCGAATTATTTTTCAAATTATAAGTAAGTGATTATTAAAAGTCTCGAGCCACAACAATGCTCTTAGGCACATACGGACGTTGAAGAAGACGGAAATAATCGTTGATCGATAAGAACGTACTAATGAACTGTAGATATCCGATTTTTCTCAACGCGGAAACGAATACAAAATTAAAAAAAATATATATAATAATAAAAAATAAAAAGAATTTTTCTAATACGAGTTTAAGATAGCAATTTTGCGTACGACCAATAGGCAAGTCATGACGATATTCACGACACGCCATTTAATTAATAATTATAAGAGAATCAATGAGAAAGAAGCAAATATCCTAGTGATTATCTTGTAAAAATATGTATTTACTTACGAAAATTAACCAGAGATTGCAAGAGTCTGATTGCTATAAATCATACATACAGTTGTGCTACGATGGAGAGTTAAAGAACTGCAATTTTTTCATCGCGGATTCATTTCTTTCGTAAACAATTATCATTGGCTGACAACAAATTTGTAGTAGAAAAATAATCAGAGAAAGGAAATCTAGTCTCAATAAGTGTATATTTTCATCGCTCACGATGAAATCAAGCAATAAAAAACAATGATGTCACTCCTTCGTACCTCGTGCAATACGAATACACATTTGTCCACCCGTAAAATTTCTTTCTTAACAAAAAAAACAAAAAAACAAAAAAACAAATAAATCGAAAAGAAGGGATAAAACAAAACAATTGAACATTACCTTGAATCCATTGAATACGGTCATTGAAGCTCATAGTGAATATTAATTTTTTCCATTTTTCATCTTCAACAGAAGAAAAAAAACAACCTAAACAACCCTTCGTGTCTAGTTTAGTCTAGTCTAGATAAAATCAAGAATGAAGTAGTAACGTCTAGTTAACAGGATAAGAAAAAAAAACAGGTTGTATCGCGAAAGGCTTTTTCTGAAAATCGAGTAAAATTAATAGAAATTCCATTTGCATTACAAACAAACAATACAATTTTTAATAATAAACAAAAATCACTGAACCAAGGAGTAAAAGAAATTAAATGTGAACAGATTGTTGAGGTTCGGCCAGTGTTTTCAATATAGTACGCACTGGAGCAGGCTACTTTCTATTATTTTTCAATGAAATCACTGAGCAGCATGAGAGTGCTAAAGATTCTATTCGATGTGTATAAAGAAGACAATTATCATCTCTTTTGAAAATTATTGTCAACGTCTGCTTCAACTCGAATAGAATTCACTAATACACTCCAACAAATATCTCTGCTCTAAATTTGTTCAATGCGAGGTTACATTGATGATTATTAATGCGAATATTTCAATGAATAAACGGAAGCAGCTCTTAATGCTACCTAAGATTGTACACCCATTGAAATATTCAACATTAGTGGTAGTATCCAATAGCGGTTATATTTTGGAATGAAATTTGTGAAAAATTTCTTTGAAATTTTTTTCCACTTTCCAATATGGAAATCAATGTTCTGTGATAATTTGCCCTTAACTATCGACACCGAATTCGTATCCATCAATCATTTTTCAGAGATTACGTCTTTGTGCCACAGATGAGGGAAAAACAACCATGAAGAAGCATCAAATCCTTACTATCCTTCTAATTTTATTACAGCAGTGATTATTTTCAGCAGTTCACTTGCTTATTTTAGAAATTTTTCACACTATTTACTTCCTACTAAATGAACAATGGGAGAACCAGTGTTACATTAATAATAATAATAATAATAATAATAATAATAATAATATTAAAAACAAAAAAAAAGCGAGATATGTAGTAAATTTTCCAATGTTAGCCTTCAGATGGCCCCGTGATTTTTTCATCTATTCAGAAACCCATTGTATAAAAAGATGGGGGATCTCTGTGAATCTCCATGAGTATGTTTACGAATTTTTGTATGTTTATTAATAATTTTTTTTCACATTCATTATAACATTTCAAATATTCAATGAATTACTGAGAGAAGAACAGCAACTAGAATAATATGAATTTTATGATTATTGAGTGGCAAGAAGAAAATGGCACGGTATATAAAAATTGTATGTGAAGAAACTCGGTGAATTGTTGCTTCTGTGTGGCATACTACCGAGTATTGCCATTTGGTATTGCCGTATTATCTATTATCTATATTCCTCGAGATACCATTGCAATTAGATGATAGTAGACACTACTCAAGGAACCCTGAGTGAAACAATCATTTTCCAAAAATGCCAAATGGTTATACTTATGCTGCTGTGGTAATAGTTAACAGTAATATACCGAGAGAAAAAAAAAATCACATAGAGAGATCAGCAGACCGCTAAAATGCGTAGTAAAAAGGAGATCAAAAGATGAACCCAATTGTTGACAATACTATGCTTGAATTGGAAATAAATCAATAAATAAACTAAAACATGGCAAACAAGGGGTAGAACAATTAGAGAACATGTATGGCGCATAATGGAATTTTATTATAGTAAGTATGCAAAGAGAATGTTCGCAATAATTTCAATTGTGTAAATTGCATTAATTCAAATTTATTAGCATGTAAATTTGACGATTGCGTGAGTCTATTGAATTTTGTGAAAAAAAAAAGAAAAAAAAAACAAATATAAGAAAAATGAGTACATTCATAGTATATTTCATCATTAATCTCCAGCAAAGAGTGTTGTTATATCGTTGTTGTTGAATGTTAATAATTCAAAATTAACATTAAAAAAAAAAATATTTGAAAATATTCGAGTTAAAACACGCACATGTTACACAGAAAACATTTCAATGACTGATTAAGTAAATTTAATCATGTCCAACGTGGAATTGTATGAAGAGAAAAAGAAACTATTCACTGTTATTCTTCATTGAATTTCGTTTATCGTTAGTAAATAAAAATCCGTAGGCTGACTAAACACTTATCACTATTCATCGCCAGCTTGAATGCCTAAACGATCAATTTTTTCAGTCAATCTGGACTAACTCAACATGAAAATAATAGATAGCCATGGTGACGATATTATAATTTCAATGCCGTCAGAAAGAAAAATTATGAGAACGAGTTTATCTTGCAGCCCTACTATTGACTATTTCGTTATTGCATCAAGTAAAGGTATAAATATATAAATATATAAATATATACCTACATATTTTATGTTGAACATATTAATTTATGGACAATCGACCTCACAATCGGTGTAAAGTATCAATTTCATGACATATTGAAATATTTATTTCCTAATGAAAAACCGAGCTAATTATTAAGGAGCGCAAGGGAGATGAATGAGTACGATATGAAAACCACGAATAACGCAATAATCCACATTAAGAAAAAAAAGTGAAAAATTGTAAAATATGAGTAACTAATGCTAAGGAAAATAACTGAACAAGTTGAAATATTTCAGTGAGCTAAAAAATGGTCTATTTCTAGCTGATCATTTATTCATGTTTCATATCATAACTACTCGTGCACTTAAATATAGGCATTAAAATGAATGAGAGGGAAAATAAATCAAGCATAACATCGCGAGCGATATAAAACTTTCCAGGCTACATTATTATGTTTAGATTGACTAACTGGTAAACTGGTAATAAAATTGTCCAAAACAAAATAATGTAGATTCAGAGGGAATTTCCGTAACAAAAGCTCTTGAATCACCTTGATAATGTAGTTTGCAAGACAACTCCAATTATTTATGTTTTCTTCTTCTTTCTTCTTTCTTCTTTCTTCTTTGAAACCATGAAAATCCGATGAAAATTGATTTTCTTCGAGTACTCTGGAAAGTTACCCACTTATTTGATGTGTCCAATTCTTATTGATAATGAGGATTGAGATTTTTTATACAAATTGATGAGAAGACGCTAGTCGAGTTTTTAAATTAGAGACAACCATTATATAGAAAAAAAAATATCATGTACGGTTTGAAAAAATGTAAAATTAATCATCGTTATCATGCTCGAATAATTTGGAAATATTTTCAATTCTTCAATTTTGTGTAAGCATTCTTTATATTAAATCAAGGAAAAATAAAATGAAAAAGAAAAAAAATGAATATTGAATTTCTGGTGATATTGTAACCATATGTAATACAATATTATGGAATTTTTAATCATCACACAAAAGAAATGGAAGGGAAGGAGTTGCACATACAACTGCACAGATTATTACATTACTACTTTTAAGAAATACGCCCACAACAACTCGTTATTGTCCATATTGTAGACAAGAGATGAGCGAAAAAAATTTGTAAAAGAAAAATGAAAAAAATGTGCTTTCCAAAGTCTCAAGTAATTCTTCATTTCTCCCTGTTCCTTTATCCTATGCCAAATCATTCAACAATCATTCAAAGGCTAATTTTAGTCAGTCATAAATTTTATTATTTATCATTACATAGAAATAAAGATTAATTACAGAGAAATTTATGATTTCAATATGTTGCTCAATACCTCATGTATGTGGACAAATCATGGGGACTATTGTATGGAGTTGATTCACTTCCAACTTGTTCTAACCTATTCTTTTTTAATCTAAGAGTTGTCTTTTTTCTTCACAAGCTCCTAGAAATAAGGAAAATATGAGTGTTTAAAAAATTCTAACACAAGTTGTCAAATAGAGTTGTCACTGAAATTGATTGATGCAGACGAACTGATGAGTGAGAAAAAATACATTTTATTGTTACATACCCTGGGTTTCCATGTCGGCCCCAGTCTGGGTTTCGGTCCCAGCCAATCTCGTTCTCCATTCAACCAATCAGTTTTAAACATTACAGCCAAATGAATGGTATAAGCGGCCATGAGAATAGCTACATGATCAACCATTTTCTACAGCCTTTACTTTAGATTGACCTCTCTTGTTAGTCAGATGTTAATTGTTATCTAATCCCCCCCAACCAGAAAGGATTCGAAGAAGCTACTATATATTCTTCGATTCAAGGGCAAATACCCAAAACTAAGTATGTAGCTGCTATAATGCACTGCTATGCAACTACACCACCACTTTTTTCTCCATAGCTGGTCATAGATAATTCGTTCACGAGGACACCAGCAGGGGAGCGATTTTGCGCGTTATGTCGACACATAAAAACTTTTTTTTTCTCCCGCTAGATGGTGTTTCAGTCAACTCTGTGAGATGTGGACTAACTCTCTCTCCGTGCCTTTTGGTTTGAAGGGACTCAAGGAGTTGAAAAGGATTTTCCAACTTTCAACGAAAAATGATTTTTGAAAATTGATGAATAATCAAGAACTTCTGTTTTAATGAATAGTTAATATCTCGGTAATTAATAGGTCAATCAACATGAAATTAATTTCGTTCGAAGGGACTCAAGGAGCTGAAAAGGATTTTCCAACTTTTAACGAAAAATAATTTTTGAAAATTGATGGCAATTTCATTAAACTTTGATAATTGTGTAATAATAATACATATATATTTTTCTATATCCTCAAACTCATGACATAAAAGCCGCGCAAACATAAACACTTACGTAAAATTAAATGTTAAAGATAGGAAACAGCAACAGTGTTTATGGTATGATTTGGGATATCAACAATGAAAACAAACAAAATATTCAAATAAAGGTATGACAAAACTAACTTTTTGTTTCAAATGTCAAGTTTTCTCGCCAATATAATTGTCAGACGATAGCAAAAAAGAAGAAAGAAGAAAGCAAAAAATACAAAATCAAATTCTTATTCTGTTAAAATCACTGCTGTATTAGCTCATAATTCAGTATCATAGCGCTATCTAAGGTACATAAAACAATAATGCTTATTTCTTTGAGTTTTTTTCCATTTTCTCGTTCTCTATAATTTAATTAAATCTATTTTTGCTTTTATTCTGAATGATTTAAAGATCCTGAATTGATTTAAACGCACACTTATGCCCAGCTGCATTCAACTGTTCATCATCATATTATTGTTATTATTATCATTATTCTTACAATTTTCTTTCTTCAATAATATATAATTTAATATACTATGTTCGCATATAAAAAACAATGACTTATCGTAGAGTACAAGATCATTTCTTAATTAAGTTTTTTTTTTATTATTTTTTGTTTCATTTTTTCCGTTCCTCAGATGCTGGTTATCTCATAATTAATAGTATATAAACATAAAGTTTGATTTGATGACTACGACAATGAAGTTTCTAGAATCTTGTTCCCCCAAAGATAATTTTTTGTTTTCATTATTATTATTATTATTAAGGACTGAAAAGAAATTATTGCTGTTTGAATTGTTTTTTTTTTTCATCTTCATCTTCTTGCAATAGACTCGATGTAAACGAACTACACGCGAGACGTTTTTCTCTTATATGGGGATCGGATGACGTCTGAATCTGCAAATAGCAAAATGACCCCAGTTTAATTAATTTACTGTCAAACGTGATTTTTTGTAACAGCATTTTTTTCCCCCTCTTATTTCGTAAGGAAACATCGAGTATGATTTTGTTTGGCAGGCCTGAGCGTTTACCATTTGTTAAAATTTTTTTTTGCTAATTTTCTCCAATAATAATGTTTTTACTCATTACATATAGTACTTTTTCCGTTGGAAATTTCAATTGATTGACAATCTCTTGTATTTGGGGCGGGAGTAGATCGTTCAGATATACTCTGAACAATCTACTGACAAAAATTTCAATCATCTTACAATTATTATTTTCATTATAATTATTAATGTTATAATAATTTTTCATCATTTATGTATTGGGCTCGTTAATATTGTAATGATTTTCTTTCCAGTTGGAGGCACGCGCGCTACATCACCAAGTTTGCTGGGTTAACAATGAATAGTCTGCTCCACGATCCGTCTCCACCTATTAAAAGATCCTCCTTGTGGAAAGTCGAGGCAATGGTACAATGGTACAGCAAAAAGTTATGAAATTAAACTGAGATAATGAATTACTTTGGACTTACCATACACGAGCAGGCAGCAGGGGCGGTCGTGGTGGCAGAGGCAGGCACCGTCAATATTGAATAATATTGTCGACTACCGCAAAGCCACAAGCACCCAATCCTGCACTAGACATCAAACGTACCAGCTCTTTGGCATGCGATATTGCAACTTCTAATGGTGGCCGTCGTGGTAGATTCGTTGACTCTGGAAAAAAAAAATAAAGCATTGGAAGGAAAAAAAACCATACTTTAATTCATCAATCAACAATATTACCTAGGATTGCTGAATTGAGTCTAGCACAAACTGTTTCCCTTTCCTGGGGATCTAGTTGCCATCCAACCGGTGAATTCCATGGATTCGAATAAGCTAATAAGCTAAATGCATCTTGGAGCATTTTTTTATTGGATTCATTTTTACCATACTGTTGTCTAAGGTGTATAGATTGTGAATACAATTGTCGGCCAAAATCAAGCATTTTTTCAATGGCTTGCTTGTTACCACCACACAATTGTTTCTTTATACATTTTCCCACCGACACTTGTGGATTACTTGAATTGCCATTCTGTTGAGTTTGATTGGCACTATCTATTTCTGTAAGCATTTAAATTATTTCATTAGACAGTACAATATTGTTTTTTCTCGCTCTCTCTCTCTCTCTCTCTATAAAATAACTTGATGGATTAATGATTAATGGATATTGTATAATTACAACAATTGACCCACCCATGTCAATGTCTTCACCATTTTGACATCTATAACCATTGGCATTTGGATTACCATTCTGATATCCATTTGTTGAATTTTTAATGCCATTAGCGTTAGTCGTTGTATTCTCCTCCATATCTACATCCTCCTCCATTTGACCGTTGATAAATTGTGCTTCACCAGCACCATTAATTGTATTATTTAAATTCATCTCGTCAATATTTCTGTTTGATGATTTAATGTATGTCTTGGTTGATTGTATAACACTTGTCTGATTTTCACTATTGCTCTGATAAACTTCTGAATCACTTCCATTGACCATTTCAACAAATTGACGACATTTGAGGGCAAACATTAAATTTGGATCGCGCTCAAGAAGTCCTGAATATAATCGGCTAGTTAAATCTATTGCTTCCCCCATCCTACCGGCTAGAACAAGCTTCAAGATTCCTATGAACCGCAACAATACAGTATCAATATTATCATGTCATTGGAAAAATAATAAATGAATAAATAAATATTCATTTGCTTACTTTGTCTATTCTTAATGGAGTTGAAATCTTCTTCAAATTCCTGCCCCGTACTATTGGCAAACGCCTCAGCAGTATCACAGTAGCCATGATGGACAAGGTATGTAGACACCATTCTGTTGATTTAAACAACTCATTTTATATTCTTTCTTCTATTAATTTCTATTAATTTGATATTTATTATGTTAAGGGGCATGCAGCAATAATAAACACCTTATATTAACATACTTGTGTAGAACAGCTTGCCACTGACCCTGTCCATGATCTGGCGTTGGATAATTAATAATTTGCAATCTCGTGCGAACTCGTAGCTCATTAATCATGTCTCCAATATCAAATACAAAAGGAGTTTGGCCAAAATTAGCATCGACTACTTCGCCTGGTGTTTGAAGACCGACAGTTGGATACAAGTTTGGCTGAGAATGAGAGGAGAAAAGACATTTTCAAATTAATAGGAAAATCATCAATAAAATAACTACGATAAAATGGAAAAATATGAATTACGGGTAGATCAGCGAATGCAACACCTAAGTGATGGCCATTCTTTGTATAGAATGCTGTGTTATCTACTAGATTGACACCGCAGCCAATGACATCGCCAGTTGTGAATGTTGGCCCATAAGGTTGCCCAGTACCAGATGAACAGAAACTGTGTCCGTCGTCACCGTGATATCCGTACGAATGTTTATCCCATCCTGGTAGTCGATTAACGTTGACACCATGAGCTGATAGACCAATTCCCATGTAACCGTCGCGACCTTTACTCACAATCTTTACTTCAAAGTAGTAGAGTCCACAGGCAGCTGGTATCGAATGTGTCGTACGAACACTGGCAGCGTCTTTGTGTGTTTTACCGTAACCTGTCGATGGTTCATCATCATCATCACTATTCAAATATCTCATGTCCCTCTCAGAACTCAATATTATTTTTCTACAAATGATCAAGCTCCGTCTTCTTGTTGGTTGTGCGAATGTTTATTATGTTTTTATTGTTACATATACACCTACAAATGAGGATTCTTCCACTTTTTCCACTTTGCTTAAATTGGTGCAAGGATTAGAGAGATTGGGCAATAGTTATGCATCGTGAATCGAGCTGTTTCTAGGTCACTGGGTCAACCGAGTAACCGCTCATTCAGATGTGCATCGAAAATCCCTACAAATCTCTACCTCTCATATCTCATGGTATTTTCAACAAACTATCATTATCAAAAATTCAATCGACTCTGCCATTTATTTTCTTTTCACATTCATTGAGTTTAAAGTTCACACATTAGACTTGCAACAAGAAAATCTGACCAACTGAGAGTTCCAGCACCATAACACAACTTGACTCGACTTGTTCAAAAATTTCTACTCATTTCAACTCATTTGTAGGAAGAAAAAGAAAAAGAATATCGTTTGGTGTAATATCCAATCGGTCTTATTGCTAATGTTAACGGAAATGTTTCCTCCATGTTGGTCTCCATTCAAATTATCGACATCATCTACTAAGAAACTGTGCTTCAATCGTATCAATGGTAATCGATGAGGATGTAGTTAGTTGTAAAGTGGCCAATGCTGAGAAAACCAAATTATCATTATTATGTAGTTTTACATAATATTCATCATTGGAGTAAAAAACGTCGTAAGAGATTGAAGGGGAAGGTAAAGAATAGTCGAAACGATGCAACGCCTTTACGTCCACCTTCAAGTGCACCTACCAATAGTGAAGAAAATATCTCCAACATGAGAACCAATGGAAACGTCAAGGAAGCATTGGACGTGACGACACGGAAAGCCTACACTTTTACATTACACCGAAATGTAAATGTCGTATTTCTCCAATGATAATAGCGCTTTAATTTTTTAGAATTATACCTCCATCATTAAGTAAAGTACAAAATTTAAATTATACAAACATCCATGAGCAGCTGTCATTGACATTGCACGCATCTCAGGGATCAAATTTTTTTCTTCCTATTTTTCGTATACAAATTGTAGAGTCTGGTGAATTGGTCATTAAAGAGGTAACCGTAAAATGAAAGCTATCATCATTATTTCTTTGTAGTAATAGTGCACAGTAGTAATAGGGAGAAAATCCATCATGGAATCAGACTATGACCGATCAGCTGATTCCTTTGTTTAGGTCGCTAACAAACATGCGAGAAAAATTCGATGGAAGACACTACTACTGTGTAGACTATGTATAAGAATCAATAATTGATGTGTGTGTATTAGTTGAGAGAAAAATAAAATTGGCAAATTGTAATGTAGCAAAAGACAAAATGAATATCGTCGAGTAGTTGAAAATTTATAATATCTTTAAGAAGGTCATGTTTAATGATTGGTCAAACATGGATCGCACTAGAGAGTGGGAGGAGGGAAGGAAGAGAAGAGAAGAGAAGAGAAGAGGAGAGGAGAGGAGAGGAGAGGATGGAGGTGCTTTAATACACACACATACCTTTGTAATGAACGCGAAGATTATTTTGCGATAATCCAATGTAGTTGAATTTGTCCTTTGGACTCCATGATCTTGGCAAAGGTGTCTCTTCTTCATTCACCATTGGATAAAGCATCTTGAGTCTGTCACTAGGCTGATTTTGCCCTGGATTTATTCTTGATGGCTCCATAACACTCGTTTCCTCATTGGTGGCGGCCATCATTGTCATATGCAGCCCCACTACCTCTCACACAGTTTATTTCACTTGGTAACAAAAAAATCCTATGAATTTCCCTTATTTTATATATATTTTTTCTCTAAAATTTCAACGTCTCCTCTTTTTTGCCTTATCCCTAAAATTCCTCAGTTGCTTTGTAATCCGGACTCTGACAGATCCTAACGTGTCACTGTATTGGAGATTTCTATCCTTATTCACTTATTCACTTTTATATGGCAAGTCGAGCAACTGCGCAGGTGTATACGCGCAGGGTCATTTACAACGGGCGTTTTGTCAAAAGAGAGAGAGAGGCCGTTTTTGCTATTAGCCGCAATTAATTAATAATAACAAAAAACGTATGCAATCAATAGGAAATCGTTCGTAGGTGATAGTAAAAGATTGGAGATTGTTTAAAAGTCGATCATTTTTTTATGAAACATTAAAAATTATTGACCCATGCAGTTGGGCCTATGATTTTTTCCAACCACTCTTAAATAATTTTTTTATTGCAATGTTGCTTTATAAATGGTTAGTAAATACAATATACGTTTGAATCGGCCGTTAAGAGTCATTAGCATGAATATAAGAATTTAAAAACAGAGGGGCTTGCTTGTGCTTGCCTGTCATCACTCAAAAACATTACTCTTGTTGACTTGTGTTTATTTTTCCGTCAATTTCTTCTCTCCCGGACATATCGAAGGGAGGGGGAAACTACTAAAGCGCTCTCTATACGCATAATTTCTAATGTAACATAATAATAAATATAGCCTCTATTATCTACAAGTTTTACAATGGAAATTTTTACATCGTCAAGTAAATATTTTTTGGATAGCGATGACATTGCCGGTGAAAAATGTCGTACTTGTTTTAAAAAAACTACAAATATTTGGCAGTTATTTGAATCTGATGCAGAAATATCTACGAGGATTATGGCTTGTGCTGCTGTCCAGGTTAGATTAACAGTTTTCTTTTTTGTTTTCACTTCTATTCGCTTTGTTATTGTCAAGTGTATTTCATTTGAATCCATTCCCGCATATATTTAAGTATACTGTGGGCAAATAACTGAAAATGAAAATATTAATGGATGCATTTTTCTGGTTTTTGTTTCACTCTAGATTCAACAGGGAGACGGCCTACCGAATGTGATATGTTATTCGTGTCGGGAGTTGCTGGATGTTTCGTACAATTTCAAATGCCAAGTGGAAAAATCAGACGCTAAATTTCGCGAGGCATTGAAAATGCAACCGCCCTTGGGATTTCATAATGATACAGTACCTCAATCAGTTAATGCGGTAATAAGTGAAGGAATCTCTGATGAAATTTCTAGCAGACAAATGGAAGACAATACAAGTCAGGCGGATGAAAATTTAGAGCAATATCAAACTCAAGTATACTTTACTGAGTCGACAAATGATGAAGATGACGACGTTACTGATGATGATGATGATGATGATGATGATGACGACGAGGAGGAGGAGGAGGAGGACGACGACAACGACAACGACAATGACGATGATGATAATAATAAAGATGTGGAAGAGCGGAATGTCCTTGCATTTGAGGGAAATAGCGCCGAAGGACATCTTGACGAAAAAATATCTCTAAATACTGCTCCATACGTGGAGAGCAATGAAATTTTCATACAAAAACAACTCAAAAAGGAGCAAGTTGAAGGGAATGAAGGTAAGGAGGTCCAAGTGATGGCTGAGAGTAGCCTGATGCCAAGTGAAATTGATGTGAAAGAGGGAATCATCAGCTGTGAAACACAAACGGAAAAATATCTTCACCAAGACAAAGACCTTTCAAATGAATCGCCAGTAATGCAAATACATGAGGAAGTTAGTGAGGATAAGACACAATACCGATATGTTTGTTACATGTGTGAGAAACAATTTGTGACAATAGAAAAATTAAAGACTCACGTTGCAAATATCCACAGTAATTTGGAAAATCCTGAGAAGGATTCTGCAGATGTCAATTGCCTCGAGGAGACTGCAAGTTGTGAACAAAATGACAATTCTGGTACAATGAGAAAGAAGAAGAGTAAATTTTTTTGCAAATATTGTCCAAAACAATTTACGTATGAAAAGTCATTTTTAACGCACGCAAAACGACACCCAGAGTACAAAAAATTGGAGAAAAAAACAATAGAGAGGGAAGAAGAGTGTAATGAACGACGAGTCGACAATGATTCTGAGGATGAGGATATGCCTTTGGAGGGACTGCAGTGTACACAGTGTGGAAAATTATTTGCCACCAAGAGAAACCTCAAGAGACACATTTCTACGCACAGTGGTTTAAAATTCAATTGTCCAACGTGTCAAAGGGGTTTTTCACGGGCTGACAAGCTGAAGGAGCACGAACAATCCAAGCATAGAAACCAATTTTTTTCTCTTTCCGATGAGAATAATGACACTGATACTGAAAATGAGAACAAAAGGGACAGCAATAACTCAGATAGTCGAAATAAGGTAAATAATGTATAATTATTTTTGTTACTGTTCACATCTTTCTTTATTATAATTTTGGTCCTTTCTTTTTTGTTCTTGTTGATCATGACAGAATGAATTATGGAGTTTTCACTCGAGATACTCAATGATTCCCCCTTGAATATATATATTAAAAAAAAAGCGATGATTATTAATGATTATTATAATTAATTTGTCAGGAAAAAAATCACAAACCACATCAGTGCCCAATGTGTCCGAAAAGTTTTGCTCACAGTCAGACATTAACAAATCATGTGGAGCGACATAAAAAAATCAAGCAACCACAGAAGCGTTTTCTCTGCGAGGTTTGCAGCAAGTGTTTTGCCCAGAGTGGATCACTAGTCGCCCATATGCGCACCCACACTGGAGTGAAGCCTTACGTATGCAACGTGTGCAGTCGTGCATTTACCAAAAGTACATATTTACAATTACATTTGCGAACACACAGTGGAGAAAAACCTTATATATGCCAGTACTGCAGTAGAGCATTTGCAAGGGCAAATACCTTGGCGCGACACATAACAATGCACACTGGTGAGGCTAAATATCATTGTCAAATATGCATGAAATCATTCAGACGCTTGACATCACTCAACGAGCATACCTATACGCATACCGGCCAGAGGCCGTACGCATGTAAAATATGTACCAAAAGATATAATAATGCTGGCTCTCTCTATGCCCATACTAAGAAATGTAAGGCCCAACAAATATCATCATCATCATCATCGTCATCATCAAATAATTCGGTTATCAATAATTATACAGTCTCCCTTGATAATAGTAATGCCAACGATCCCAATTGTCAATCGTCGCCAATGTTAATACCTTATACCCCAAAAAAATGTGATCCCCAAACACCAGTGAATCCAGAAACTGCAATGCCAGAATTTATTCTCCCAAATGTTCAGCCGGAAAAATCGCTATCCCCAAATCTCATTCAACCTGTATCGGCTGATGATGCTAATTTGTATTCAGTCAATACGAAGCAATTCAAAAATTTTTATTATACAACATATCCAAGTTTATAAATTGTTTTGTCATCATACACACACAGTCGTATACATTTCCGTAGGATAACTATAAGTCACGAACGGATATAAAAATAATCGCCATCCTGCTCGTCTCTCTCTCTCTCTCTCTCTCTCTCTCTCTTGCGATTCAAAGAGTAATTATTTTTTAAAAATTATATTGTATTTTATAATAAAGATTTTTGTAAAAAAATATGCTCAAAAGCTTATTATTCAAATGGTTTTATTCAAGATTTAAATTTTAATTGCGTGGTTCTGATAATCTCCAGAGTCAACTCTAGCAGTGAACTAGAGTTGGATCTCGCAAATGTTTAGTGATTGTGTCAAGTGGAACAAGTTTTTTTTTATTTCATAATTTAATAATTTATCGTCGCGATATTAACAGGATGCCATATGCGACCGTGATTTGTCTAGGGAGAGGTGGTGATGTTTATTGTGGACATTTTCTAAATATCATTAAAAGTATAAAGAGTAATTGCTCCTCCTTCAGACCCAATTATCTCCCCGCCGGAATAATTGAACTATTTTAGGGAAGAAAAATTTAATTTTTTACCGCAATAATACGCAAATTATTCCAAAATTGCGTAAAGTGCCTGTTTCTACCAATTTTCTGGGGAATTTTCTAGGGACATTTCAACCAAAAATCTTTCCATCCGGGCCTCAAAACTCAACAATGGAAATCCTAACCATAAAAATTGTTGTGCATTAGACTCGCACAAGTGTTTTGACATTTGCAGACTATTCTATTCGGCCTCTCAGAGGAAGTGTGAAATATATTTTCAAGGATAGTTCAATCACTGTGCACTTGTTAATCTATTAAAAATTCCCAGTGAACCACGATTTTTTTAATGATCCAAAATAAAATGATGAAAGTTCTTGAGCAACAGCAATGTCTAACTCAATAGTATCTTATTTTATTTCATTGTTGTTGTCGTGGTAGTGAGAGTAAAAACATATAGTATTAAGGACAAATAGTCAGAATGGATCAGATGTTACCGAGTCCGGGCTTTAGCATCCCCAGTATTGGAACGCCTTTACATCAGCCAGAGGAGGATCAACAAATTCTTCCAAATGCCTTACAACAACAGCAATCACAGCAGCAGCAGCAACAACAACAACAACAACAACAACAACAGCAGCAGCAACATCATCAGCAGCAGCAGCAGCAGCATCAACAACAACAGCAACAACAACAACAACAACAGCAACAGCAGCAGCAGCAACAGCAACAGCAATATCAGCTTCAACAGTTGCACACAATGAGTCCAAATTTACAGAGTGGAATGCTAATGTTGACACCACAAAGAACAATGCATGCTTATGCTCCAACTCCAACGTTTGCGACTCCGCAGAGCTTAATGCAGCCGCAAACACCAGTATGTAAAATGAGAAATAAGTAAAATTTGAATGAGATATCTGTTGTTATTGTACATGTTTCAATATTACAGCAAAATATGATGTCACCAATTGTGCAGCCTGCCAATCAAATAGCACCATCTTCCATAGGTCCTTCTACTCCCGGTCCAATGACGCCAATGACACCAGCATCTGCCGATCCTGGAATTTTACCGCAATTACAGTAATCACGCAATATTCAACATCTTGGCTATTTGTAAATTATGATTATTGTAGTAATGCAAGATACTTTGTGATTTTGATTGTAGGAATATCGTGTCTACCGTCAACTTAAATTGTAAACTAGATTTAAAGAAAATTGCACTTCATGCCCGAAATGCTGAATACAATCCAAAGAGATTTGCGGCGGTTATAATGCGAATTCGTGAACCACGCACGACTGCACTTATATTCAGCAGTGGCAAAATGGTATGCACCGGAGCCAAAAGTGAGGAGGATTCACGATTGGCAGCAAGAAAATATGCCAGAATAATTCAAAAACTTGGATTTCCGGTGAGTAGACTATATATTTTTTTTCTCAGTGTATTAAACATTGAGGAGGAGAAGGAAATATTTTCAATGATGGCGATGATGTTGCAGGCAAAGTTTTTGGATTTCAAAATACAGAATATGGTGGGCAGCTGTGATGTAAAATTTCCAATTAGATTGGAGGGTTTGGTGTTAACACATGGACAATTTTCCTCATATGAACCAGAATTATTTCCTGGTTTAATCTATCGTATGGTTAAACCGAGAATTGTGCTTCTTATATTCGTTTCCGGAAAAGTGGTGCTGACAGGTATAATGACTAATGATAATAATCTCCTTTTCCCTTTCATTAGTTTTTTCCGTTAGTTCATTACATTAATTTATCTCCTTCATTTTTACAGGTGCAAAGGTACGTCAAGAGATTTATGAAGCATTTGATAATATCTATCCCATTTTGAAGAGTTTCAAGAAACAATGACACATTCATTTTATCGGTTCAAACTTGTATTGTATCAGATTTTCCATAGTTTTTTATTGTCAAATACAAATAATACAATATAGAATGAATGCTGCGACTTATCAATTTATCATAATATTATATTTATATTTACAAATATGAGTAGTAAATCATATGATTAAAAACAATTGATCCTAAAAAAAATCAATGAAAGAGATGGACTAAGGCTAAATTTATACAAATAATTTCTTTGGAATTTTTGATATTCAGGATATAACCGATTGATGGAGAAAAAAAATGAATTACAAATCAGAATTTAAACTTTATAGAGTAGTTTCAGTTTCAGATCCCCCCTCAATATGTTTTTGGATTTCTCTTAGAGTCCTCAATGCGTGTTCACGAAATGCCACGGCTGTTTCTGAATTGGGTTTCGTCGGTAATTTCGTTAAAACATAATCCGTGGCAAGCTCCAAGCCGGTTTCCATCTTTAAAAATTTCATAATATACACCTCTGTAGCAATGTCTTTTTTGATCTCCATACTATCGAGAAACTCATCAAGTTTTGGTTTAACATTCCAAGATATTTCAATCGAACCAACTCCAATGCCTCGCGATTCAATTTCCAGCTGTGAAATGATTTCGTTTGCATATTCTAGAATAATATCTCTGATTTTACTGGCAATTTCAGTTGTTGTTGTTGTTGTTGTTGAAATTTCCTCAATTCTTTTTTCAATCTTGTCGCAAATCTCCATGAAACTATCGATGAAATCGGGGGAAATGGTTGAGTGGTTGCTAAAGATTTTATTTAAAAAATCAGCAACTATACTTTCCGCCTTTTCGGGCTCTACATATTGTTCAATGGTTTTTGACAATAAATTTCTAATTATGCGAAAGGCAGAATCATGCTTGTTGTCCTTAAAAAAGTGAGATATTGTGGTTTTTTGTCCCGGTAAATTACCATCTTTGACTGTTATAATTTGTTGTTCATCATTGTTCTTATTAACAATTTTATTAATAGATGGTAGGTATTTCTTGCGAGATGTAATGGGTGACAGAGAGCGTATCTTGAGTTTTAAATTCCTCATATTATTGCGAAATAATTCTTTCTGCTCCTTCTGATTGTTAAGAATTCCTTCAAGATTTGACAGATCGTTACGCCACTCAAGTTCCGTTTGGAATATATTTTTCGATGATTGCGGACGAGATTTTTTAATAATCTTGTGTAATTTAATCTGCTCCTCAGTTAAAACGGTCAGGACACTCAACTTTTCTGTATTATCTCTGATGAGATTTTCCAATATTAAAATATGCTCGTCATATCTCTCCTTGAGGCACTTGAATTGTCGTTGATATTTCGAGTTAGTCGAAATGCTTGCTTTGATATCGTAAATGAGCCTTCGTACAACTGCCTCATAAAGTGAAACGAGAGAAATTGAACATCCAAATTTCTTGAGCATCTCTTCCTTAATACTCATTTTCAGTTGGTTTATCTGTGTATACATGTACTTGCAGTCTATATTCATTCTATGAAGATGTATACAATTTTTTTTATGTCTCATTTTTTGATCACACGTTTCCTGCTGTAGTTCACCAACTCTTGTATACAATTGTGATAATCTTGTTGTATCGAATACAACGCTATTTGATATCTTTGATAGATGATTGCTCTCATCAGTGAAATGCTCGAGTTGATGAAAATTCAATATCAAAGTCATATCGATATCATTCAATTTACGTTGCTTATCATATATAAAGTTGTTCAATGTTTGTTGAGAGTCATTAATCGCCGCTTCAATGATTTTAATTTTCTTGGAATCATAATCAACTTGTCGCATAAGAGATTCTACATTTTTCTGCTCCTCTCGAATTTCATTGTCACTGTTATGGCGTTTCAATCGCATTGAAAATGCCAAATCATACAATTCTCGAGAACAATCAGGCGGGCATGTATTTTCATCAAAGGTAGTCAATGCAATCTTGAATACATCAACACTACCACCATCATCATCATCATCATCATCATCCCCACCACTATCGCCTTGATCTGTACTTGTTTCATCGGAGCTGTCTGAACTAACTTGGCTAAACGCGCTATCGGTTTTTTCTGGCAACTGTGTTTTTACTTTTTTCTTAAAAATTTTCATTAAAAATTTGGAATATTTATTGTCTTGTATGGCATTCATAAAATATGCAGTCTGCTCCTTCATTTTATTCTGTATACTTTTAATGTCTCTATTTTTTTTATCAATGTACTTGATTGTTGTTTGTAATTTGTCAATGGCAATAGCCTTGTCCTGCAATTTGCAATTGACATTTTCCCTCAATGATGTCTCCATTCTCTCGGCATCGCGGAGAACTACCAATTCTTGATGCAATGTTAATTTATACAATTCAGAATAAACGCCGTTTGCACAAACCTCGAGTCTTGTAGCTTCCAAATCGTCTAGTTCTCGATCAATGTCTTCATATTTAATTTCAATGTCTTTTACTATAGAATCCTGCTCGTTGAGTTTTCTTGATAAACGCACAGTTTTCATTTCCCGCTCCCATGGAGTTATCATCCGCTCATTATCGTATATTATTTTTTCTACTCTATTAGGGACCAAAACTTCGACTTGCTTTATTCGCTTTTTCTCTCTCATGTGTAATGAAGTCGGTAATAAATCCGAATAATATTCAAACAAACTTTCGTCTGGTAAAATTGTTTTGAATTCCTCGTCAAGGGCTTGTTGCATTGTTTCATCAATGACTGATTGTTTCTGTTTGCGTGCCTCTTTTACTTTTTCCGCCATAGAAATGTATTTTTCTACCTACATGAACAATAAAATGGATAATCTATAGATATGATTAATGATTAATGAACAACTAACTCCTGATTTACCTTTAAATTATTCTCTGGATATTCAAGAAAAGTATCAATTTGTTTCATCTCGGGTAATTCTTTGATATAGTTCTTTGGAATTTCTGAGTGTATTGCATTCAATTTTTTTTCTACAGAATTTTCAACTTCATTTTGTAACAATAATTTCTTCTCTCTCATCAATTTCAATCTATCGTTAAAAGACTCTCGTAAATAATGACACTGAAAAAGACATAAATAGAATATACATATATACATATATATCATGAAATTGTGTTATTTTTCCTTTTTTTTTTTATTTTCCCACCTTTTTTCGACAGTCCAAAAGTTGCTTGTATTTGCTGAGCGTTGTTTCCTGATCACCTTCTCCTTTTATACTATAATCCGTGGAAATTTTCAATTTGTAATCCCCTATAGTTCTTCTGGCAATTTCAACATTTTTTATGTCGTCAGGATGATCGGAATTGGGGTCTGGCTTGCTTGCGTGCATTATTTTCCATTCTTTCGATCTCTTCTCCATCTGTATTTTTTTAATATTATATCTCCTCAACATTTGTTTCACCTCTACTGTTAATTTTTTTTCCTCTGTTGAGAAATTCTGCTCTTGCAGGAAACTAGCTATACCATCAATTTTGAATTCAATTTCCTCCTGTTTTCTACTTGCTTCTTCTCCTTGATCATCACTCTGATCATCAATGTTGAATTGTTGATGGAATATGAAATTATTTTCTGTCCCCCCAGCTTGTAAATTTTTTTGCAGACTGTCGGGATACTTAGTTTGGAAATTTTCACTCAGTTTTCTTTCTCTCACCGAGTAGATCAGTGTATCCGGTTTGGATATTCTGGAAACAACAAATGGAAGACAAGTAATTGGCAGTAAAAAATGATCCACCAATTTCTTCAGAATTAATTGATTTTTTTCAATTTTAAAGGCCATTCTCTGATTTATTAAATCCATCTCATATTGCAATTGAGAATTCAAATCATCCACTATTCGATCGTCCAATTTGAAATTACTCGAAGGAATCTGCTGGGACTTGATGAGAGCCCTGTTTCGTTCCATAATTATTTGATAATCTTTGGTGAAATTTCTTAATACATAAAACATATGGTCCCTATTTTTCTTGGTGAGTGACATAATTCGATTGGTTTCATTTGTTATTATGACTTGTTCTAGACTGGGATAATGTATAGGATCCATGATATCTTCAACTGGTTCATTCAGTATAATTTCAACAGTGGTATCATTATTTTCAAATTTTATATTTTTTAATAGATCATCGGTATTGTCATTTATACGAAATGAAAAAATATTACCATCATAACCACATGTAAATAAATACTGCTGATCATGGCTGAGTAAGATTTTCTTGATATAGCCATGTGAATAGTCATGCACAGGATAGCTCAAATAATCTGAAAAATCGGTGTAATCATCATGTTTTATACGGCAAACACGAAGTTCTCCGTGCTCGAGGCCGAGAAAAATGAATGCATCATTGTAAACTAGGGAGCTTTGCAATTCCAAATCATCAGCATCTTGTAATAATGTAGCTCTCAGGGGCTCAATCTCTTCAATAATAGATTGATTATGAACGACATCCTCTTTATCAACGATAATACTTGAATATTCATAAATATAGCCTGCATCGTAGCCACCCACTGATAACCAGATACTTCCTGAACTAGTGTAGTCAATGGTCTGCACTGAATTTGGTGTCCTTGGTATGTGAAGATCGGCAAGTGGAGGAGGAGGAGGAGGAGGAGTTTCTTCAGAATTATCTAGGAATGTCTCCTCATCAATGTCAATATCACGATTAAGTGAGCGATATTCTTCCATTTTCTTCCTCATTATCTCACGTTTTTCCATTATTTCTTTTTCAATTGCCCGCCTTACTATTTCACGTTTCAGGGCAGATTTTATCGAACGAAATTGAACAAATTTTCCACAACACTTGTTCAACTCATATGTCTTACGATATTCATGGGAAACTGGATGATTTATCGGCAATTTAATCTCACCAAAATGACCTTCTGCACAGCCAATCAAAATTACTGATGAGCACTGTGGCTTCCATGTGATGCGTGTAACAGCTGATGGAACTTTTATAAAACCAATCGGTATTAAATTGATTGATGATTCGAGATGATTTTCAATAGAGAATAAAAAAATAGTAGAATCTTTACTTCCAGTTATTAATAATTTGTTTGACGGATTTGTTGTAATTGTTGTTACTTGATCAGTGTGGGGCTTGACAGCTTGAATTAATTTAATATCTCGTAAATAATTATCAGTCTCAGCAGTATAATAATGTAAATTATTGGACAATTCAATGGCTACAACTCGAATAACTCCACTGTGAAAGCCGCAGATAATAGTTGTACCAGTTTTATCAAGAGAGCATGGTAGCCATATTATTGCACTCCCACGGTCATTAAAATTATGATTAATCATGAGTTTTCTAGCTGCATAATTGTAGACATGAAGATGACAATCAGATCCAATAGTAGCGAGGAAAGTATCCCAACTGCAAGTACTCATATCCATAACAGGACCCGCATGACATGTTAATAATTTTCTCGTTGGATTTTGCAACATTTTATTATCAATATTATTGAGGAGAGATAATTCATCGAACATTGACAAATCAATAAGCCACAGGCCTCCATTGCCATCTTGTCCATACCATTGTTTGTCTTGGCTATGCCCCGGATATTTTTTCTCCAGTGCCATGATCATTGATGATGATGACAACGAATTCTCAAAATTTATTTCAAATTCATTAATTGGCTCAATTTCAATGAATCCTTTATCTTGCGATGCATCAGTCTGATCTATTGTCTCATACGACCATATCCGTAGCCATCCATCCATGCCAATTGACATCAGGTCCCCATTGTTATACTCAAACTGTGTAATCATTTTGGTATGACATGGTTTATTATTCTTTCTTCTCACTTCTAGTTTGATGAGGCCTTCCTCCCATACGAGAATATTCCCCCACTCACATCCAGATATAATTTTTTCATCTGGCATTGAATAGAGACCTATTATATCAGAAATTTCCGTTTTACCGAATTTGCCCAATACGCCTTCGAGTTTGAGTCCAGTAAAGGTCTTTGACATTTTCCAAAATTTGATGTGGCCCGATCCACTTGTCACCAAATGTCCAGGAATGCTTGGTGAGAAAATTGCATTATAAATTTCGTGCTCGTAGGATTTGCTTCTCAACAGAGGTATTGATTTAATCCAATTCCATATTGTTAGTGAATAATCCGGGCTACTACCTTGTGATAATAGTAGTTTACCATCTGGACTGTATGCCAAATGGGAATAATTTTTGTCTGTTCCATTATGTAAAATCCTTACTATATCCATACTTGGCCACTCGTAGATAATTATCGGGGGGTTTTCTCCGGTCTCACCAACAGCTATATGGCATTCTTGTGGATTCTTCGCTATGTGACCTATTCCAATACCCGTTGAGCATCGTTGAAATGTCACTTGATTATTCTCAACGTCAAAAATATGGATGAAAGCTCCAGATGAAAAGATCAATGTCTTCGAGTCGGCAACACAGAGATTGAAATATTTCCGGCAATCGTACCCATAGGAGTAATCAAATGTCAATATATCCATTGGTACACTGCCATTTTCCACACGCTGCGGTCCAGAAATGTAATTATTTTTATTGTACTCTACTTGCCCTTGAATTTCAGGTGTATCATTGTCTCCATTATTTTCTTCCTCCTCTTCTAGGAATTCTCCATCATTTGATTTTGATTGATCCGCAACTATTTCATCCATGGCTATTTCACTTGTATATATAATCAGGTATTGTGTATGTATATGTGATCCTGTCCTCGAAACAAAACGTTCTGTGTGTTGTCATAGTGACAGTACTATTTACCGCAATTTTTTAAATTTTCTCTCTCATCATTCATTCATCAACTCAATGACATTATTCAGAATTTTATCGAAGGTATTGGACACAGTGTCAATCAGTATGTCTATAATTTTCCTTTCTGTTAAATTGTTGTAAATTTCTTCAGTTCGTATCGTCAAGTGTCCAAATAATTCACACGATGCTGCCATAAATCCTGCAGTATCTTTAACGCCAATGCTAGATTTTCTTGGCCATATGTAAATCCTCAAATCATCATAAAGATGCTGCCGATCAAGATTGGATGGTGATTGCTTTGCTCTTGTTATGTAAACGTTGTGTGCCATTTCGTTCATTTGCAGATAATTTATAATTTTATATGCAATATTTGTAAAATATTGTAGATTATTATTAAACGTTGACAGCTTGAGGCAGAAGGCGGTGGCTGGATAGTCTTTCTTTTCAATCATATAGAGTTTATCCGTAAGTGGATGAAGATCAATGCACTCCAACGACATGTCGTATTTCAAGTAGTAGAGATGCCAGTGCAAGTGATTGACAGAGGCATGAGCACACAAACTATTAAAAACAGCTCTTAAATAAGGTGAATTGCTCAATAATAATAATTCAACAACTTTTCGTAAGCTAAATTCAGTAGCCACTTGTGGGAGACATTCCAATCTCTGGGGTAAGAATAAACAATGGCCGAATGCAATAGGACTGATATTGGGAGCTACAATATTGTTACCATCTCCAGTTCCAATGTCGAAGAATACTTCTTGATTACTAATTTTTGTAAAATTAAAGCCATCTGTATTGAATGGCATTTTCATGGATTGTATATCCTGAGGCTGGCGGCGATTTCGCGCTCTATCGAGATTCAACTGTTGTGAACAAATAAATGATTATTGCTGGTAACCCTCGATAACTTTTAGTAAGCAGTCAATAATTACTAGTTTCTTTATAAGTACCTGAGCCAAAAATTTGTAATTTCCATCGATGCGTTTACAATGACTTATATTGAGTTTGTATCGCAGAGTATTATTTTTTTCAGCCTCATTCCATTTTTGAACAATTAGCTCATCAAATGTTGACATTTCATTACTATTATTACTGACAATTGAATAAAAATCTTGTTCAGTGTAATGAAATACGGAATAGAGCGGAGTGGAAGTCTCCTGTGACATTGTGTAGTCTCGATATTCCCTTTATCAGCTGCAGACTGCAGAGAGGTTATAAAGAGGTAAATATATACGCATGTATAACCTACACCTGCATGTGGACCATGTGGACAAGTAGTAGGAGGGGGAGATATTGTTGATATATTATGATCGAGTTACTCGATAGTCAACCAACAATCAAATGAAATGTGGAGAAATTGGAAGGATAGTTATTATTGAGCTTGGAAAACATTTTATTTGTATAAACAAATTTTTTATATATTTTTTGAATAGTTCTTTCCACTTATTGTTAATAATAGGACAATTTCGATTGAATAAGGAGTGGAGGGATGGAAATGATAACTTTATTGACTCCTTTATTGTTATTTCATTGGTTTTAAGTTTATGTTTCTTAACATACAAAGATCTCTAGCCATTGCTTTTCTTCCAGGGACAGTTTGTATATCATAAAGCCTCAGAAGAAGATCTGTTGTGAAGAGTTCAGGCAGGGCTTTGAGTAAAGAGGGTATGAGTGTTTGTGGAATAGCTTGGAGTACAACACGGGTTCTGTCTTTGCCACAGTGAACCATAATTTTAAAAAATTGCAAAATAAAATGCGTCTGCTGTGATACTTCGCCGTCTCTTCCTGCGAGATAACTGAATGACTTGAACAAGTCATTCAAAGTACTCATCAGTGGATCCCGGAGGACAATTGATTTTTGGCCATTGGTTGTTTGTCCCTGCGAGCCTTGTGGTGAATTTGAGCCAAATATGGCATTGGAATCACCAGCTTCATTGAGCCGTAATATTTTGTTGGCTGGCCCACACAGATTCTCCAATTCCTCAGATTCCATATCACGTCGCGTTCGTTTACGATTATTACTTCTTTCGGGATTAGAGTTATTATGTTCGAGAGTTGAGAGAATACAATAAACACAGAGCTTAGCTAACTGAAATGATTGGGGTTCCACCAGCTCTTCACCCCTAAAAGACAGGTAACATGTTAATTATGTTATGGTAATAATAGCCATTAGACACTGAGAGAAATTGTATATAATCGTGACAAGAGTGTCGAGTGTGGAGAAAATACTCACTGCAATGAATTGTACAGGTATTGAGGTAGTACGTGATTGAGAAGATTGACAGTACAGTGTTCAATGTCCAAATGAAAAATAGCAAAGACAAGGTCGATGGCACGATCAAGTTCCTCGCGATTTCTGTACTTCAAAGACTCTTTAACAAGATTGGCAACGAACCACAGAGTACCACCAGTGTTGAGGAGAGATTCCAATGTTTGAGTAGAGTGAATAGTGACCCAACCGCGTTGTTGAATATCTTGCCAGACAGATTCAAGTTGTTCCAGTATAGGTTGTTTGGAAATGATACTGCAAATATGAATTTATTGTTGCAATTATTGTTGCTATGATAAATAAGCATAACTAAATGTGAAAATAAATAAATCCATACTTGTGTGATACCGAGAGTGTTTTGGCCTTTGATTGCGTAGGTGGATGCACATCGTACTGCATTTTCCTTATAATTTGAAACATAAGACTTGATGTGTCGTGTTTAAAATTATCCTGCATTTCATCGTTGGCCAGAGGAGTGACAAATTGTTGAACCATATTGAGAGGTTTGAGACGAGCATCCTCGTGGGTAATGCCCATATGGGCGCACAGCCAAGCCGTTGCACTAACCGGCAGACAACAAGCTGCTGATCTGAGTCCATCGAGTGCTCTTTTAACATCAGCAGCACTCAAAACTCCACCTTCCCAAGCACACAATAATTCCCTAACAACTCCCATAGCACTCTGACAAGTGACATGCCATTTAACATTGCTCGATTTAAAGTCTGGCTGGTGGTCTGGTGATGTTATTTGCGTTAGAAGAGCATCAACTCGTGCACTGTCAACATTGTGCAACATTTTTTGAGGTGATTTTGGCTTATTTTTCTCAGGCATACATTCTCGAACCCACTGTTCAAAAAACGAATCTCCACCCTCTTCAAGAACAATATCAGAGCCATAAGTCTGTACAATGCAGCATAGAATTAGAAATGATATGTCAAAAAGCATGGCTCTAGTGGCTGCAGTTTTGCCAGGGACCGGTTCATTGATTTGCTTGCTACATTCATTGAATTTTATTAATTTCGATACTAGAGTCTTGAGAGAGCCCTGCACCGTTGCCACGGATAGCATAAGATCTAGACTTTTTCCATTGAGAACCTGGCACAACATACTCAACAGTGCCTCTTGAATTTTTGTATAATCAGCACTTAATGTTTTCAATATACCGGCTAAAGTTGGCTCGGCACGTATAATAACTTTCATAATTGATGATGTTGGTGAGCTTGATGATTCCAATTTTTGTAAAACTGCTACAATGCCCTCTCTACGTCCACTCAATTGTTTAACGTGCTTATCTGTTACCAAATTCACTTTCTGCAATTCAGTCAAAAGACATTCGATGCTGTTGCATGAACACGTTGCATCCATAATATCCAATAATGGTGTAAGTTGAAAAATAAGTTCAAATGCATCTAGAATGTCCTGTGAATATTCAAATTTTTCCTCTTGATTTGACAGTGTATTTACATGGAGTTCTCTCAGTATTGATGGCAATTTTAAAAAAGTCACTGCTCCCCATTGTGATTCTTTAACTGTACCAATTGCATTATACAAACACATTAAACAAGCTCTCATTATTTCGCAATATAATCTTGCATTTGTATAGCCTTTCAGTCTTTGGATCATTAGAAATTGATTGACAAATATTGTTGTTTCTGTGCTGGCATTCAACAATACTTGAACTGCAAACATTGGCTGTAGACAATATGTAATTGATTCTACAGGAGGATGAGGATTGCTCGAATTTGGCTGAATAATAACAGTTTCAATTTCAAAATTTGCCAATTTCTTCAATGTATCCTCAATGGGTGGTGATTTAGGACCATTAGCTTTGTGATAGGCCTCAATCTCTTGACATTTTTTTAAAACCTCCACATAGAGATCCCCATCATCATGCTTAGCAAGATACATCATGGCGCATAGAAAATCAGAATTTAACATTTGCTTCAAAATACTCGCTGGTTTCTCTGTCAAATTCACTGCTTGGCCAATGAATGTCTGTTGGGGTAATTTAATCAAATTGTGTAAATAGCACTGCAATAACCAGTGGACAATTGATAATACTGACGCAGCGAGAAAATCTTCTTCGGGCCTTCCTCGACAAGTGATACCCACTTGAATTGTTTCTAAAAATTCTAACAAACAAATAATACAATGTGGCTTATGGAAGCCATCATATTTACTAATGCGTTGTAAAACTGCTGCATAAGACACTAGTTGCGAACTCAATGAGTGTTTGAGATATGAAAGAATAAGTTCATTGGGTCCAGGCCCTACTAATGCCTGCTGGAGTATGCAGTCTGCTAAATTGTACACATCTCCACTCACACCACGTGGAAGAATTGTCTTTATGTTGATGCCCCATTGGAGGTCACTCCAGCGTTCACGCCAGGCACGAA
The DNA here is from genome assembly GCA_030522865.1 of Psyttalia lounsburyi. NCBI lineage: Eukaryota > Metazoa > Arthropoda > Insecta > Hymenoptera > Braconidae > Psyttalia > Psyttalia lounsburyi. Next base: position 69,555 of record JAPYZN010000209.1, read on the forward strand.
GTAGAAGGGCTTTTAAGCTGCCTGTTTTGCTCGTCACTTTGGTCTCCATCGTTACTGCTGGTGCTAGCAGTAAGGCGCGCATCATTTGTCATCTATGGCCCCCACCACTCACTAAAAAATACGAAAACCAGTAGCTCAAATCTTCAAATAAATATAACCAAACCAACAATGAATTTACTATTTTTATCTCTTAATATTAGTTTATAATAATATATTACAGGGAAAAATAAATACCTCATTTTTTTAGTCTCATAAAAGGGGGATTGTGGTAAGCCAATTTTTTTTTCAAGCAATATTTCCCTCGAGAATTTTCTAAAGATCTCTTAATGTCCTTATCAAATTTCCATTTCACTCACTGCCTCTCACTACCCTTCATTATTCAATAGTATTACTTGGATCTAACAATTGGAATATTATATATTCCTCTTTCATTCACTTTTTTTTTGGTTAGTCTACCTTTCAGCCACTGTGTTGAGAGAGAGAGATTGAAATATTTATCGTGCATGTATGTGTATGTACTTTGGTTGTGTGTAGTTGTTTAGGGAGCGTTTCTCTTTAGCGTCATATTTGGATATCTCATGGTGACGACACCGCAATTCAACTGCACCGGTATATAGTAGTAAAACCTGTGTATGTGCCAAAGCGCAGCGTCCTATATACCGGAATACACACACACACATTTACATGTGTGTAGTTAATAACAAGAGTCGTAAGAGTGCGTGAGAGACTGTGTATATATATACATAATTCACAGTTAGCGAAAAATATCAATTTTACTCATCCAATTTTCTCCAAGAATCATTCAATATCTAACAAAAGTGAAATATTACCATTATTGGGAATGACTGAGTCCCATCCAGGGATATATATACGCATTTATTATAATTCTCCTACTAAGACCATTGGAGCTTGAATGAAAAAGTGTGGGTGGGAGATTGAGTGCAAAAAATTGTCTTCTTTTCCAACCTCATTAAAAAGTGTAGTGTTCAATTACTGGATTCGTTGTGTATTGGGCTACACATATGTGCACGGTATTAAGACATTTTTGTAGGATAACTGTGACACACAGTGGCATGTTCTAATGAACAGGTATTCCTGATATAGCTCCGAAAATAGGTGTACTAGACATATCGACAAAATTCATAATCATCATAAGGATAAGGATCGTGTATTGGGCATTGGATGGAAGGCCCAAACCAAAATATCCAATATTACATATGATTCAACGAGGTCACAAGAGCCAATTATTTATCATTATTTATTAGAAGAAAAGACGATTGAAAATGTCAAAGAGCAAATTGCATCATAATCAGCAGCACATCGACAGCGATGTGATTCCTGTCAAAAGTAAAGTAAGTTGCTCTGAAACTATTATAAATAATTGCAATCGTTAGTCGAGAATTTTTCAGTAATTTACTATTTGAGGTCTCTTTAATTGTCACACTCAAGTGATCCCATAATTATTTGTATTATTTCGTTGTTGTCTGTCTTTAGTTTGATGCTGATATTATAAGGTTCTCCATTAAAAAAAATGCCCAAATGCAGTATGAGGATTTCTGGAGACTGCTTGCTGAAAAACACGAATTGGGTCAGGAGGAAAATTTTTTAATATGGTACACCGATCCTACTGATGGTGATTCACTGCCAATTAATAATGACAATAATTTGGCACGCGCACTGGCAGCATCGAAGCCATTAGTAAGAGTGTTTATAACTAGAAAAGGCAGTGGTGTTGAGGATGTCAATGGGTATGGCACTTTGAAGCCAAAAAATTTAATTTCAAGTATATTGGGTGGTACACCGGGAAAACCTAAGCCGCCATTGGCCATTTCTAATCCTCATGATTTTCGCCAGGTAATGAGAGCTGGCTAACAATAATTGTTCTTACTATTTTGTTGACTGTTGATGATGTGTTGGTGTAACACATTACTTGATCACTTAATTGCAGGTTTCAGCGATTATTGACGTTGACATTCTTCCGGAAACGTGTAGACGTGTCAGGTTACTGAAACACGGTTCAGATAAGCCCCTTGGTTTTTACATAAAGGATGGTGAGAGTTTTCGAGTTTTACCACCCTCAGCTGGTGGTGGAATAGAAAAAGTTCCCGGAGTTTTTATCAGTCGATTGGTACCTGGTGGATTGGCCGAGAGTACAGGACTTCTTGCTGTTAATGATGAAGTATTAGAAGTTAATGGAATTGAAGTAGCTGGAAAAACATTGGATCAGGTATATATATTTCTTTTTCAAGAGGCTTAATGCCTTTCAGCTAAAAATAGTAATAATTTGATGCAATTATAAAAATGGAAGAATTAAGGAATCTATGAATTGACGATTGTTGCTATTATCAGGTAACAGATATGATGATTGCCAATTCATCGAATTTAATAATCACGGTAAAACCGGCCAATCAACGTGCAGCCATGGCAGCTCCTAGACGTGGCTCTTTCTCCAGAAACAGTCAATTATCATCTGGAAGCCATCAATCTACCCAAAGTGTTACTGGTAGTGCCAGCGATGAAGAAGCCGATGAAATTGTCGATTTTACACATGTCCTTCAGTCGAATATTTTCAGTCCCGATCAGACTGGAGTATTGCGCCTGTGAGATAATCAATCGTTCAGTGGCACATGAATCAAGTGAGTAGGGATAATTGAATTTCAAGAAATAATTCATGTCACACTGTATCCAATTTCATAATTAATTACGCAGTTAAGGAAAACCAATGCCTTCGAAGTGCCTTGAAACGCATGATTTTATCAAACAAATGTCAGTGAGACCAAAGTGGTTTACATACAAAATTATTAATCAACAATGCATCTATACCACAACCCTCGATTAATTCAATTACAAAGTCATTTTCTAAAATTCAATGAGTATACAATGGCAGCAATTGATTAAAAGTATTAAGGAACAGCTCGTTATAAATTTATATGGTGAGCGACAGTATTTAATACGCTCAAAATATTTCAAGTGTACTTAATTAGAATAACAAGGCTTTTTCTCTCAACAATAGCTGAAAAATTATAGTTGTCAGGAAGTGTACTTAATAATAATAACGGAACAAATCATATAATGGATTTTTATACTGATATTGCTGGCGAGAATGTACATAATTCATGAGACGTGCTAATTAGATGTATTATTATTTTTTTTATAATTACAATTTGATGAAAATTTGCTAAGGCAGATTGTATATAGACTACTATGTATTGGCTCATTGAGCTGATGAATTGATAAAAACAAAATAGTATTCTATTTTTTCAAGGGTTAAACATTTTTTTTCTCCCAACAGCGTTTACACTCCACAGTACACTCTCGAAATTATTGATTACATAGATACTCTGTTAAGCACGCCTATTCGTGCTTATATCAATTTATTATAACTCCACTAGTAGAATATATTAAATTGTGTAATTTTACTCTCTCACTTTTCATTTCATTCCTAAGGATGATTGGTAATTTTAATTAAAGTAATTAAGCATGTCTTTTTCTTTCTTTCTTTTTTCTTTCTAATGCATTATGATACCAGCTAAATTTATTTTACGTACTTAATATTAATGAGGATGGTGTGTAAATTAGTTAATTATTAGTGGATTAGACATGACTTTGAATTTCATTCAGAATATTTTTGAATATGTTTTTAATATATGAGAGTTGACATTCTTCATTGAATATTTGCAAAGGGTCAATATCATGTTTATTGTATGTGAAATGATCAATTATAAAATTTACAAATACTGGCGATTGATTGATAAATGATTAATTTTTATATCACAGTGGTTAAAAAATAATTCGACTGTTCAGCAATTGAATGAAAAAAGGTGCCTTTGGTGTACCAAATAATGACATGTATTCTCTCTATGGTAGCCATTGAATTACATGTGAAAGAATCCATTAGTTAAACAAATATATTTAAAACTAATCATGTTAAATTTTATTTCATATGCCTGTAGAAATAATATTAATGCAATTTGCAAGTGTAAAAGGACATAAGACCCCTGGATGAGTTATCGACAAATAATTGAAGCAATTTTAAATTAATATTTGAACCGAAACAACAAGTATTTGAAACATTCCAAAAAATCCAAGATAACCGTCTATTCAAATGATTGTAAAAGTGTTATATTTGGAGGAACAGTAACATTAGTTTAAAACATTATAACATCGTCGGCGGGGAGGAATTTATACAGGAATGGTAGTTACTTAATGACATATGTGTACATATATAACATAATGTTATACTTGTCAATGCCACCTTAATGCGAATAATAAAGAATAAAGAATATTTTATTTTACAATAAGCCACTGCGTTCTGTCAATAAATTATATAATTATATAAAAGAAAATACTTTTAATTATTTTTCAGCATGTTGTGTAATGTTTATTCAATGATTGACTAATATGCTAATAATTACAGTATTGTAGAGAGATATTTGATAAACTAATAGCCGTCCATTGGTGGTGCTTTGGCATATTTGTTGGCCGGATCTCTTTCACCATCACGAACCTGTCTCTCACGCTCTTCTCGCATTATTATCACCCTGTGTCTCCGTTTGCTGCCAAACACACATTCCTTGAGATCATTTACCAGAGAAGTGCATTTAGTTTTCGCATGGTTGGGTCCATAGGCTTCAAGACAATCAATCAGTTGTAATTCCCGTTTCCAACAATCAGGATGATTCTGGTAGTTCATTATATGTCCGAACATGTCGGTAACTGGTGATTTGATGAATGGTGGTACATGATTATCCATTTTTTAAACCCAATCAGCAAAGGTGGAGAGCCTAGAATTAGGGGAAAGAAAACACAATATAAAACGTTTAAACAGAATGATCGAAAACGAAAGGAAAAAAAATGCCCCCAGTTAACTCTGATCCATCAGAGTGAATAAATAAATATGATAATGCATCGGAAAAGGCTCTTAAAATTTTGATGACTTGGAGACATTACAATCATGACAACATGGCTGTAGATTTTCATGCAGATACTAACAACAAATTCAATCTTCTTTGAGCCCGATATATGTACAATCGAATGATGAATAATTTAACCTCAACTTTACGAATATTCCTTACATAATAAAATGAGTATGGATCGTTTATGTTAAATAATTACATGAGTGTGCTTCAATGGTATCATTAAGTATTGATCAATCTGGATTATTGTAATTCACCTTCACCTCTAATTTAGGTGCTGTAAGATGGAGAATGAGAATGTCCTCTGTTGTCTGGTGCGAGCTATCCAACCAAGTATATTTAGCAACAGAATTGTACTGGAATAATGTGTTGGCAATAAATATAAACTGATGAGATCAGAGACTTGGCTTCCTTGATAATTTATTATTAATAATAATATAGACAATAATAAATGAGGACGATTCAATGAGATTATGGAAGTTCTGAGCTCGGTGGGTACGGCGGAGATTGGGCTTTATCTCCGCATTGGAATATGTTCGCTCCAATTAAACAGATGGCAGCAGGTGGCCATGCTCTGAAGAATATTTGTTTTTCAATAAAAAAAGAAAATACACGAAAGGTAGAGTTGTTGAAGGAATATTTTCCAATATTCTCCAATAATTCCAATATGGATACTAGTAGTATGACGATTTGTCAAGTGATTAATATTGTCGATAAAAAATTGATGACTATTGCCACTCAATGGACTGATGATAAATATCTACAAATTTTTATTCTTCGTAAGGGAATGGAGCCACTCAAAGGAGAGGTAGGGAAATTGTGTTATTTGATTTAATTTATTCTTTATATGTCATTTGACATCGACATTGAATAATTATATATATATTCTTGGGTAAAAAATCGACAGACATGCATGAGAAAGCTACTGGAGCCAGCGAAAAACTTCAATAAGACAGAGGAGCAGTATTTTGAGGAAATAAAGAGAGAATTGGCTGGACAGGACAAAGAAGCGGAATTTTCCGTGAGAGGTATGACATTTCAGTGGAAGAAAAAGGCATGGAAACGTGGATTAATTGAATGTCAATGTTTTAATGATGTCATTGAATTTTCGGCCTCAATTATGGATGTTATAATGTGTTGTTCAAATATGGAGAGTAATGCAGTAGATTTCAGAGCGGAGAATGAAGCTCTCCGAATTAGAGTTGAGGATTTAGAACGATCGTTAAGTCATGTGATAGACTTGAAAAATCATATGGAAGAAGAATTGTACAAAAAATTCATTGTCTTGCTGAATAGCAAGAAGAGAAAAAATCAAGAAGTATTTAAGGCTAAATTAAAAAGTTCATCAACCGTTTATGATGAATCCACAGATGAGAGTGAAACTCAAGAGAGTGAAAATTCAAGTACTAATAATTGCCAACCGGTATTAAGAACAATTAATACATCAAATAATGATAGCGACGAATCATTCGTTCTCAAAGTCTCTCAATCACCGCCTCACGAGATCTCTGATGAGAAAATTACTCATAACGATGTATCTGGTAAAGAGTCGGATCAAGATTTATTTTCCGATTGAAATTTTTTTTACAAATTTTAATAATTCAACCATTTTAATTTTTTTATTGTAATTCATAATCTACCATTATCATAGACATAATTGAATAAGGAAATCAATAAATTTTCTATGCACATTTTCCGCAGCAATCGATCGACTAAATTCAATTCTAGTGTAGACACTTTTCCGTTTGACAGTACCGAACCGGATAATTGGAAATTCCTCTTCATTCCTTGTGTTTTGTAATTTATCTCGATTGAGGCACCCTTTATGATTATCAATAATTGAATATTTTTTTAAAAAATCTGTACGCGTTGTACCCTCTCGAACTGGGCCAGTGGGAACACGATATTCCAGATATAAAGTCAAAGGGTATTTGATGGGAAGACTGATACTCCGGCCAAATTTTTCTCTCTCTGTATTGGATAGTGTCCGAATGGCTTCCATTATTATCTTGAATGTTATTAGTTTTTTTTTTTTCAATTCATTGAAAATGACAGATAAATATATTACAGATGTGTAGATTACCTTGACGTGACAAAAATCGTTGATTCCCATTTTCAGCAATTTGTGGGCTTCGAGAAGACACAAACGTCGTCCATTAATGAAATTGTTCTCCATAGTCGACTGAGAGAAAAAAAAAAAAAAACAATGGAAGGTAAAGGTTTTCAAGTTCAAGAAATAAAATGGATAATAATTATTGTATTAGTGGCTCGACAAACTTTATATTGCGGTAATTTAATATGATCTTCGAGCCACTCTGAAACATCCCTGATTGTCCATTCCCAGCAGCGTGCTAAACTCATTGAGTTAACGATTTTTTCAGTCGAGTGTATCAACTTGAACGGAGAACAATGTCTAAATGTCAGTGATATCAATGATTTTATGCCATAGGTGCCCGTAATCACGCGATTCTAACCTCGCTTCGCTCGGTTAAATCGCGGATTACGGGCACAATGACATAAAATATTGTATGAGCCAAAAACACCATTACGCACATGTTGCATAATATACTAATAATTGATCTTTAAGTTTTATCTGTAATAATACCGTAATAGGGTATTTCACCTTGAATCATTCTCTGATTTGCAAAATGTCCCTTCAGTTGACACAAGATTTTGTAACATATTTATTTATTCGATTATTAGTTCAATGAATATGAAAAGTTATAAGTATTCTTACAAACATTTTGTCCCACTGGAATTTATACACTAACATATGGAGAGAAGTTAGTCAATATTCAAAAATGTTTGGAAAATGAATAATTATAATAATAATAATAGTATTGTTTAGCACATGAAAATTCAATAATATAATATTAAATAGATTGAAAAGTTTCTTCCATGAGTTGAAATAAATCACAATAAAAAATCTTGAATTTCGTGGACGATATTTTTCAAACGTATCCTTTCATTGATTGATTTCAATATGTAGGGAGGTAGTACTTTGAAATGATAATTATCATTGAAGATTGATTGACAGGCGTAGCACAGAAATTGTCTCATTTCTTCATATTTGATATTAATGTCTCTTTTGTTGCCTTCATTATCATCACCACATGTACAATCCCGACAGCAGCTATATTTTCGTACATTATTTATAGGATTATCCGCCGGCATTGTTGGCACCAATTTATCTAAATCCCATTCACCGGATGAACTCTTTAAAGAAATCATTTTTGAAAAATTCGTAGCACCAATACTAGAGGTGCAATAATCATGTACAGTTGTATCTAGGCAACCATTGCAGAATGCACAAACTTCTTTGATTGAGGTAATGGTCTGATAATTATTTTTATTATTAATAGTACCACCAATTTTTTCACCAGTTCGGACAATTGTCGACACCGTACCACTGCACTGATCTTCCAAATTCGTTACAAACTTGTCCGTTAATTTTTGAATGGATGGATGCATATTATCACTTACAATTTTCTCATCGACAAAATCGCCATTACATAGTTTTAGATAATAATATAGTTCGCGTCGATTGAAATCCCGCATCGGCCGTAATATCATTACATCTGTATATCTACTGTCAATGAAACCACAGTCAGATGACAATTGAGAGCCTCTCCCTAATGAAACATTGCTTAAAATTGCTACTGCCAGAGAAGTCGAATCATTAGCGAGAAAAATTTTTTGGCACTTGAGAATTTTAGCAACCGTCACCATTAATTTGTTTCGTATTTTTCGGTGAAAATCTTTTCTCGATGTTTCATCGGTCAGTTTATTCCAAATATCAAAGAGTTTTTTATCTTTTTCGTCATTTGAACAAGTCATGTTCTTCAGCTGTGGAATTGAAAGATCTTCCAAGTCCATGGCATCACTTAGAGCTACACCGTGTACTGGAAATCCTAGAGATTCAACTTGCTCGTTTATTTTTCGTATTTTAATTTGTCTTTTTGTCGTGTTGTGTCCTTCGATGAGTCCATCTGAAACAAGATATCGTAGTGTTTTTCTTTTTAATTTCTCTATTATAATATTATAAGAAACGAATGATAGTGATAATACCATCAATGTAAATAACTTTGACTCCAAAAACCAAACGTTTGTGAACTGACTCGTGCATTCCTGCTTTAATCAAGTTGAGGAGCGCTGTAGATCCTACTTGTCCATTGTGGCCAACAAGAATTGTATCGTCTGGTCTTACGATTTTCGATTTTCCAAGAGTTGCCCGGAATTTATGAGTTGCAATGATCAAAAAGCATCCACTGCAGTAAACATCCTTAATCCTAAGTCTCACTTCACCCTTGGCCACATTACATTTCTGACAAATCAAGCCATTTCTAAAATAAATAACATTTTATTTTTTTATTTTCTTTTTCCTTGAATGGTAAAGTCCATTTGATAAATTTATAAATATCTTAAAATAGCCTAATAATATTGATTTGGATGACGATTTGTTGTAATACTCACAGACTACTAATATCAGTTTTTTGCTTGTGCAGTAATTGCTCGCCACAGGCACTGTTCATTGAAGTGCACATTTTTCTTTGTAAAAATTTTTAATCATTCAAAAGGAGGATTTATTGATGAGAATGGATAATTGTTAGACATCAATTCATCACATGGATCAGCTTTGAGGTTAAAATATATGTGGTGAATTGGTGATTGTGACACAATGCGCACCTCCCTCTTAGTGGTGAATTCCAGAAGCTATATGTGAGTGGCGGCTCGGTCGGTACACGCCAAAAATTCAATAAACTTTGTGTACCGACTGAACCGCCACTTACATGTATATACCTTCTGCAATTCACTGCAGAGGGGGGGAGGGCAAAAATCCCTCTATCCGGGTTTCAAATTGAAAATTGGGTGTGTGAAACAATTAACATGCCTTGATAATGTTCATAATAAAAATACCATTTTTTAGTTAGATTTCATATTATTATTATTATTATTATTTCAATATGGTTTGATAGACAAGGGTATTGATGGCTCAATAGTGGTAGCTTACAAATTTTGAAGTTTGATATGAGCAGTCCATGAATGCATTGATGTTGGTCTTTTCAATTGATATAATAATCATAAAATGTCTACATGACCAATCGGTTGCTGTTTTTTTGTTCTGATAACGAATATTTAAAACCACATTTTTATGAAAAAGTTGAAGGGATAAATGTTATGTAGGATATAGGTAATTAATGTGAGTTATCTCCCAGCTTCAGTCCCGACAATTTTAATACAAGTTTTATGGCAATGTTGTTAAAATGCTATCCATTTTAAGTTGATAGGAATTAGTGAAGATCAGTAAAACCCTCGCAGATTGGCTTTCCTCCAGACTTTTGTTTCTAAAGTGCATGGCAAATGTTTTCATTAGCGGGACTCATCATTTATATTTATGGTATAAAATCATTGATTTTGGGAGATACTCACTCTCTCCTCAACAGCCACTTTTCTACTTTTCCATACGAATTCGCATACAGCGATAACACAAGCTATTCCCATACCGCCCATGAGTACAACAAATACACCACCGACATTTGCTAAACCAAGTTCATTTGCCGTTGAGCCAGCTTTCTGATTATCTTCCTAGAAAATTTATTGTTTTATTTTGTTTTGTCGATTGCCAAAAGATATAGACAGTATGAAATAAATTTTAACGTCGATGGCGATAAATATTTCCATATACGTGAGTTATTTCCTTTGATATCTTCTTACCCGGCATTTTCCACCACCTCGTTTCTCTTTCCACCATCGTGTCTTTAAAATGTGTAATTTTCCTTCCTCCTGAAGCTTCAAAATAGCACTACTGATGGCAGTTCTATATGGAGAATCTAGAATAAAAAAATCAACAGTCTATAATAGCAGTGGATTTTGGAAAATGTCAGGATTATTGGAGATCGATCGAAGGTATACACCTGTAAATTGCAAATATTGACAGGATTCTTTTTATGATGATGGGGGGAATTATTTATTTCCTAATGGAAATAGTAGGTCAAATATTCCCTAGTAGAATGCATCCGACTGCTGGTTTAATTCTTAAAAAATTGAATATTGAGTTATAGAGCTCAACTCCAGTCCTTACTTGGGGGCATTGCAATTCCATATCCTTTGGAATCAAGTTCGGTTCCAACGCGAGTCAATTCGCAGTTCCTCTCAATGACGTATTCTATCGATGTGGATTCCATCAAAAAGGCATAACTGCCCCTACCCTTTATAACCCATTCAACACCTTCCACATTGCTCTTTGTGAATACACTTGGTTTGGCGGACTGCATAAAAGACCACATGCGCTGATAGGTTGAGAAATTAGAATCCTAAAATCATTAAAAGAGTATCAATGTAGTTTAATGTGTTTAATGTGTGTGTGCTGGGTTCTTGGTTTTGTCGAGAGTATTTGTTTCTTAATTTTATCGAGAGGGAAAAATCAATATTGAATTGTAATCTGCTGGCTTGGAATTATATGACGCGCTTTCAGCTCGTGATATAACTCTTCGAGTCGTTACAAAATATACTAATATATACAAATGAATGTATTCACCCGAAAAAATGCTGCCGTGCTACCCCCAGCCAATGCCCCATATTTTATTTTCGTTTGTTTTGCAAGATCCTCAGCGCTTTCGATCGGCGATTCCATTCTTTCAACAGTGAGAAATGCAGCGAGATTGGCGGTGTATGACGAAATCATGATAAGCGTGAAGAACCACCACATACCGGCAACCATCCGTGTTGAAACCGCTCTGAGGGAGTGAAGAAATAATAATGGAATAATAATGGGGTGTGTGATGCTAAAGGAATGTGTTACATATGGCGATGATAGCATTGGATAAACTTAACGTAATAATCATGCAGGACATGTAATTAAAATGAGCATTCAGTCATACAAGTGCAGAAAAAGGCCCACTTTAATATTCATCGGATAGACCAGACTTAAAGTCAACTTATTTATATACCAATATATATATATATATATATATATATATTGACAAATATATGGGTGAAAAATTATTGACTAAAAATAAGGATAAAACCAGTGCACAAACGATTACATATTTCAACCCAATATATGATGGCATAGCCTATTCTTCGATACTAACGTAGGCTACTGCAGCACGCCTACGATATAGCATCGAAAATAATTATGATTGACTATTTGTTTCCGTATTATTTATCTGCAATGATGTGAAATAATTCTCTTGTACTGTAATATACAATTCGTAGCTATAATCATTTTCAACTTACTTCGGTGCTATATCAGAGCCTTGCTGCATGAGTGAGCCTATGGTGAACCAGAGCGAATTGAGAAGAGTGAACTCGTTCTCGCAGCTTTCAAATTGTGCGCTGCAAGTATGGGAATTCTCCCACTCATATGGACTGAACCTGCGGACATGTTAACGGAAACGGGAGATGGAATTAAATTTCAGGGCTAGAGTTGTAACTTTTTTTTGTTTTTTTTTTTCGCTTCTTTGAAACGTCATAAACGTATTTCTAGGAGTTCATTAAAGGGTCATTTGCAATATTTGAAATAATGAAAGGTCTTGCAATTATATGTGGATAGGGAATTGCAGATGATAATTGAGAGTGAATGAAAATGGAATAAATCCTCGGCCCTCATCATAATACACCACTCTCAGACGCATGACTGTAGCTACTGCTAATTGATACCTAATCGTGAAATAGTATAATATATGGCGAAGCTCACAGACATCAATTCATATATAGATAAATATTGTCATACATATTTTCACTTTTATTGGCTTACTTGGGTAAAATGTCGCTACCCTGGCGCATTAAAGAGCCAATGGTGAACCACAGACAGTTGATTAACTTGAAACGATTTTCTATATGTGTGCAATTTCTTCCGCACCGCCGGGGATTATACCACTCGTAAGGTGTGAATCTGAATGCAATAGCTTGTTTCTCTTATGTTGTTTTTAAGGAGAAAAATAATCTCCCATTACAGAAAACTATCGGTTATTCCCTTTTTTCTCTGTGTTAATATTTTATACTTACCTAGCTAGAATAAAGAGCAGAATGGACACTCCAAGATAAGCTGTCACCATGTAAATCCATACATCAAGACTCAGTGGGCTCAGAAATGAAAAAAGATTGGGTGGTTTCTTGATGGGTTTTCGGTATAGTATACTTATTCCTGGAAAAAAAGTATTGTCAATAAAAGATTAATAAAGCAATATATATATATATTTACATCATTAAATCGCTCATGAATATTGTAATAATATTTTATAGCATTTGTATTACCAAGGTTCATGAAAGGCATTGTAAAATCAACGGCTTGTTCACGATCGTACGTAATTGTTAAATCTGCAATAGCGAGATCAGCTTTTTGGTCCAATAGCTCCTTTATCATACCATCCCATTCTTTTGTTTCTTTGTTGTAAGAGCCATATTTTTTATCTGGTACAAGCCGAAAAGTATAATTAAATCCCAGTATTTTCGAGATTTCGTGAATCAGATCGACACTGTAACCTTCATATTGTGCATTTCCTTGGAGTTTTTCGCTTGAATCTTTCAACATACAGTACGGTGCACTCTGTAGAGAAAAAATATTATCAATAGCCAGATGGTAAATGTGCATGTTTTATCTATAATAATAATATAAACAATAATAATTTACAAATTATGTTGTTTACCAAAATAGTAGTGACAATGAAAGTTTTATTTTGAAGACTTTCAACAATTTGAGTATAAACATCGCCAAAGGTACGAGTGAAATTCACTCCTTCTGTACTATTCCATGTGCCAATTTTTTTCAATCCTTCTTTGCTATTCAATTCAATTATATCAAGCATGAAATCTGATCGAAATCCTTGATGATCGAATTTTATCAAGCCTGTCAATCCTGTTATTTCTACCTAAAATAAAACAAAGTATTGATTAACGTTAAAATAATAAGGATAAAAATTAAAGAACATTAACAACTCACGATTTTCATGTAATTGATGAGTGAATAACCATGTGACCATGTGTCAGCCGATTCACACGATAATTCTTTAATATCTATCTGTTGCGATGTATCCAATACATGAAGTGCTTTGGCAAATAAGTGAACAGCATCATACATCAAAGCTACTTCAGTCTGAAACATTGATTTCATTCGTTTCTCTGTATCGCTTTGTATTAAATGAACACCAACAATGCTCAAGAAAAAAAAATTATATTATAATTAGCAATTAACTGACCTTGAGGGTAGTGATATTATTCTATGTCCAATAGAAGCATGATATGAAAAAATATAGAAAATCGAAAATGATCAATGAGTGCTGAGAAAAATATTCTTATAAATACGTGTAAAAAAAAAAGACTGATTAAATAAATAAATAACCTTGTTAATTCCTTGACCCAATTGTAATTGACGGCCATATCTCTGTTCACCATAAATCCATTCTCGAACGGTAGTTTGTATTTCTTGTTTTTCGGGATCCAGTAATCGAAAGGCAGTAATGTTCGTTCCTCCATATTTGAATTCTTCCAAATCAACGCTGTGTAGGTCCTACAGTAGGAGTTACAATAATAAACAAATATTAAAATTATTATTAGGGTAATTTATAAATTTCGCTTCTGTGTGTACTGCACGTATAGAGAATAGAAATATTCATAGAGAGAATTTAGAGAACATTACAAATTTATTCCCTTGAATTCCTACAGAAATTGGCCGAATGTTTCTCTCCGTGTATATAGTTTAACAAAAGTTAAATTACCAATGAGGTGATGAGATAGCTGTGGTAGTCGCTCATCATTCCGATTTGCTGTGCTTGTTTGAGAACTTCATGAATTCTCTCTGTTGAACAATCGAGTACGATATGTGATTCAGCTGAATTCTTTATTTGTTTGAGTAAGGGTCTGTTAAAAAACATGAAAAATATTTTTATATAATTATTATTATATCTTCCAAATTTATGTCCATGACCAGCAAATACTCACCGATAATCGTCACCCTCGCTAAGTTGGCGAACTGCTATAGGAAAGTCACTGGGACCATGTGCCTTGAGAAGTTCTTGCAATCTCACCAATCCCTCGTTGTTTTCGTATATTATGGTGAAACTCTTCCATCCCCAGGCTTTGACAAGATCAACATAGGCCTAGAAAAATTAATTAAAAGATGAAAAAATAAAAATGTCTTTCTCATGTAGAATTTTCATTCAATTGATTGAATAAGAAGAAAGTCAAATGTCAACGCGAAATTTATTACAAACAAATATGACGTTCTCATGTTATATTATTGTGAACCTTTGACAATGTTGTGGGATGTGGATATAAATTCACAAGACAGCTTTCTCTTCTAAATCTATAATCCCAACGCGTTTCCAAATGTGGTATCTCCATGGTATCGCATATGCTTTGCACATGGGACGCTGTATGAGCACTTTGTGGGCCAAAAATTGCTGCGACACCGGTATTCAATAGGAAACATACTGCCAGAGAATTTCAAAAATAATTAATATTAAGAAAATGACTTTAAAGAGTTTTCTAATAGAGAAATATTAACATTGCTGAATTTACCTCTTTTCGATGCATGAAAACTGTCCTGAGGTGAGATTTGCTCAATTTGAGCACTGAGTCTTGAACGAGGCAGTATATCCCTAATTGCATTGATCTTCTCTACAGCATAACGAAACGCAACCGCCTGTTTGTCATCAAGTGGATGAAACAATCCTCCTGGAAAAATTCAGAGAAAGCAGTGCAATTGACATTGAAAATATTCTACACTCTAGTTATCACTATTTTCTTTGATGGGTTGTCAAAATAGAACTTAATTATGGAAAGTTATACACATAGAACAAGTATGAAAATACAGTATACTCACCTATTCTAATTATATCAGGAAGTCCATGAATATGAGTGATGGTGAGCAAGAAGAAAATTTTCACCACCGGATCCATGGCAAAATTTTACGCGCAATTGTTCTGTTGAACTAAGTTATAACAATATATTTGTGTAAGTCGTCTTGGATAAATTTCTATGCACAACTAGAAGTCTTGAATCGAAAGTGAGTTCATTATTATCGATATTTTTATTGTATAGTTTAATGGAGTTTTTCAAATCTAATGACAATATTTTTTTTTATTCCATCATATTCGTCGATTGTAGATTAAAGTACTCGACGAATGTCAAACTGTATTTTCATCCTTGTGCTACCTAGTTCATAAATAAATTTCTAAAATAGTCATTTTCGTACGGAATGTCTTCCGCAAATGTTAATTGTAAATCACATGGTAACACCGAACATGTTTGCCAATTTCGTTCGTATAACAATCTTAGCTAGCCATAAGTTCATCATGGTTTATCTAATAAACTGACACTAAAAATATTATAATTAATTGTTCATCTGAAAAACTCGAAATATCCAATATCACTCTCACTTATTCATTAATCACTCACGTCATTATTATCCTAACTGTTATATTAAAAAAAGAAAGAAGAAAAAAATTTTTTTAAATAACAAGACACCGAAATATATAACTAATAATTTATTATACTTATCGAGTCTTATATAAATTAATTTTAAACAATGCTATATAACAGAATGTTTTCAATTTTTTCCTTGCACAAAGAAAGTAACGAAGAGAATAGAAAAGCCAAATAATCATAGATTTTAATACGCAGAAGTGATAGTCATATTTATTTCGATAAGAACTTTGTGTTTCGGAAAGGTGAAGTGAAGTGGACAGATTAGTCAGAGCTCGTATAGCTAGTCTCGCTTCGACGCAATAGTATTCGACACCACCCTCTCAGTTGTAGCTCAGCATCCCCTTTTCAGCACAACCATATTTGGATTTTAGCTTCATTTGTGGTTCCCTCTGGTGGCCTGTATCTCTCCCTAGTTTACTATCCTGCTCGTATCCTTTGTTTCACGTCATCTTCTTTTACCATTACCACCCTTGTAGGCCTTGTATTGATCTTGCAGCAATGTTGAGAGTTAGCATCGTTCTACATGCCTCCTACTGATCCATTTGCTTTCAGGGTCTCGTAATTTTGATTTACAAAAAAAGCGAGCTACGGCTTCATGAAAATGATAAATGATTAGTTAGTAAAATAAATATCGTATTAGCAGGATTTGTGTGTGTGTGTTGATGTGGAACTCGTTCCCTAAGTGGTAACATCCATGACAACCAATGTCTTTACACCAGTGGATTATTGTCTGCCCGATTGATGCGAGAACAGTCATATGCCAACAGTTTTGACTAATTAATTTCTAATCATGAATTTATTATTTTTCATATAAATTCAGGTAAATATTTGTTAATTATTGTCTTCATGGGTGGTCATTATAACCGAAGGCATGATGTTGTACGGGGGAGTACTCCCATGTCTGCTTACTCCTCCTCCCGAGCGAGATGATGATTTTCTACATCTGACAGGTTTGACAGTTCCTTTAAATTTCATGATGAATTTCAGTTCTTCTTTGAATTCCTGTTTAAATGGGACTTTCTCACGCAAAGATGTACATATTACATCGTATATCATCTCCAATACAGAAAGAACGAATGACATTGCAATGCCGACAACTAAAACCAAAAATACTCCGCCGACATGGTCCAATGTGAGCTCTGCTGGGGAATTTGAGCTGGACTCATCCTGAAGAGGATAAATAGCATACATCCATTTAATGCATACACGGCTGTATGATGAGCAGCGTTTGATAAAAAGCTAGAATTACTTACGGTACATTTACCTCCACCCCTTTTTTCTTTCCACCACTTGTCCTTTAATTGTGCCAACAATCCACTTTCTTGCATTTGCAAAACAGCGGTATTCAATTTATCTCTGTAAATGAAACCTGTGGAAAATAAACCAACTGTTAAATAAATTGAATTAATTAATAATATGAAGAGTGCACTTACCTTTTCGCATTGCTATGCCGTAGCCCTTGCTATCCAAAGGATCCCCAATTTGTGTCAGATTGCACTGTCTCTGTGATATGTATGCAATTGAGCTGGATTCCATGAGGAAAGCATATTTACCATCTTCTGCCTCGACGCGATCCGCACCTTTGTCATTATCAGACATCATCACATCGTCCTCATTTTCCTTCATATAGTTGTACATTTTTGCATAAGTTGAATGATTCGAACCCTTTAAACAGGTAAAATGATATTTTTTTCAGAGAATATTGAACTGGAAGCCAAGTAGAATTATCTAAAAAGTGTCAATCATCATGTAAATTGTACCATCAGTTTTGTACAAATTACTCATCCCACCAAAATGTCTAGGGAGTCGAAAGAAATTTGTGAAATCTGGCAAATCTAGGGGAAAAAATAAAAGAAATTCTGGAATAGGCGACAGCCCCTTAATAGTCATTGTGAGCATACAATATCATTGGCTCACCTTGAAAAAATTGTATGTAGCACCGCCTTTCTTTGCTCCGTATTTAATATAGCCATTAAGATTTGCAAGATCCTCGGCTGACTTTATAGGCCTGACGTTAGTCTCTACGACGAGAAAAGCGGCAAGGTTGGCGGTGTACGAATTGGCAATGATTAGCGAAAAAAACCACCAGGCAATGGCGAGCATTCTTGTTGAAGTACCACTGATGAAAATATAACGAGTCAAAATGAAAATTCTGGTTATTGAAAAGTAATATCGAGCACTGGCAATCACTTGAAAAGACAAATAATGAAGAGCTCACATTGGTGCTATTTCAGATCCTTGCTGCATAATACTTCCAATGGTAAACCAAAACGAATTTTTAATAGTAAATTGATTTTCCAATTCCGTAGGTTCTTCAACACATGCATACGGATTATTCCATTCAGCAGGACACATTCTTCCCAGCAGGAATAGCAGGGAGGATGAGAATATGTATGCCCCTATTAAATTCCACCAGACATCTGCTGCCAGTGGAGATAGAAATGTGAATAAACTGGGCGGTGCCTTAGTTGGTTTTCTAAAGAGGATACTGATACCTACGAAAAAGAAACATATACCAAGATATGTATATACCTACATTGTCAATTACCAAAGAGAATCAGCAGTTGTCGTTGAATGAAACTCACCGAGATTTAAAAATGGCATTGTGAAATCGACCGCTTTTTCCCGCTCAGCCGTAATGGTAAGATCTGTAATTGCTAGGTCGGCCTCCTGGGACGGACAGAGGAAAAATCAATGATAAAGGGATCCAAGACAAGTCAGGCTAATGAAGGAACCAAGTTTACTATTTTATAATATTAGCCATTCCAATTTAACTTTTGTCACATGTCATAAACTCACCTCTCTCATTATTTTTCCGAGCATTCCACTCCATCTTCCATTAGCATCTGGACTTCCATAATTTTTATCAACTTGCTCAACGAGTGTGTAATTGAAATGAAGTATTTTACTCAATTCTTGAATAATATCTATGGCGAATCCTTCATAACGATCATTTCCTGTTCTCATTGTTGCTGATTCTTTCAGCATATTATAGGGATCGAGCTGAAATAAATGATATTCATGAGTTGATTATGAACTCAAACATCAAATTAATTCTTGAAATCATTTTACCAATGAAATTAATATTGTGAAAGTTTTGTTTGCCAAATCCTCCTCAACTCCGGTAATTCTACCGTGTGATTCCAATTTCCATTCGATGCCAATTGTACTATTCCATGTACCAATCGAATGTAATCCTATTTCACTCAATTTCACGATATCCACTTCGAAATCACTGCGAAATCCACTGGTATGGAATTTAATGAGGCCTGTTAGTCCCTTCATTTCAATCTATTTGTTAATTATAATAGAATCATGAGAACTATATCTCAATATTTATTGTGTAAAATATATCATACATACTGAACGCATGAAGTTGCTCAAGGTGCTTCCATACTCCCAACTGTCAACCCCATCACACTTTAACCTTTTGACATGGCCTGTTGCAGCATTTTCGAATTGCTTGAATGCTCTAGCAAAGAGTTGCACTGCATCATATACTAAAGCCGAATGGAGAGTCATTTTGGAGAGATGTTCGATTCCCATTTTATAAGGAATATCACGGAAATGATACTGGTAATGGTCGTTATGTGGATTTACGAGACGAATACCAGTGATATTTGCGCCAGAATATTGGAATGGCTCGAGATCTAAAGTTTGTAGATCCTGGAAAAAAAAAAATGCTATAGATATAGCATATAGATTTTTTTAGGGTTTTCCCATTTTGACTCTTTATTTTTCAGCTAAACTCATTTACTATAGCGCTTCGTTTGATAACTAGTTACTTATAGTTGATTAATAATTTGTGCTAGAAAATTCAATTGCATCAACAGATGCCGAATTTATTTTCTATTATCCACTTATCAAACTGTAACCAAAATAAGGTATAAACTTAAAAATAATTATCAAATTATAATTATTTAATTAACATTTATTACATGTTTCTAGTTTTTCTTACCAATGAGCCGATAAGTATTTTGTGTCTTTCCGATAACAAACCAACTTGTTGTGATTGTAGAAGAACTTGTTCAAGAATATCCAAGGAACAATCAATCACTATATTCTTCTCTCCCGAATTCTTGACTTTTTTGAGAATTTGTCGGAAATTAGGCCCCACCCCCAAGTGCCGCAGTGTTATAGGATAGCCTTTGGGATCCCATCTCTCCAATAGTTTATTCATACGAATTAATCCGTCTGTATTATCATACATGATAGTGAAGGATTTCCATTTGAACTCCATGACTAGATCTGGGAAAATCTGCAAATATGCAATTGCATATGATCTTGAAATGATTACTATAAAAAAACTTGCTTTTATCGGGAAGTTAACAAGAATTTATGAATTCAATTATGACCCCATATTACATTTATTGTGATATTCCATTTGCAAAATACAATTATAATAATTATTTAATACATACCTGAGAGAGAGTACTTGCATGTGGATACAAGTTGACTGCGTTCATTCTGAGTGAATCAGAATCCCACCTTGTAATGATGTTTGGTATGTCCATTGTATCACACATACTTTGAACATGAGCCGACATTGATTTGTCGTGTGGGCCAATAATTGCCGCAATACCATCGTGGACCAAAGAACAAACTGTAAATTATCTAAATAACTAATTGCACTCGTCTTGAAATAATAGATATTTTCTTGCTATAATTGGATAAACCTATCAAACTATTTATTATTAATAATCAAATTAAATGTTTATACAAACCTGTTTGAGACACTTGGAATGTATTGTCTCCCAAGGATGGAGTGTCTGCGACGAAAAATATATTCGGTAATTCTTCAGTTAAATTATGGCGCATTGAGTTAACATTTTCAATGGAAATAGCGAATGCTTTTCCACTCATGTCATCATCCTGAAAGAGACCTCCTGAAATTTTACCAATTCTTTGAAAATAATACAGACGGTTAACATTTATTTGTTTTCAATCTCATTCCCTTTACACTATTAATTTTATTCATATAATAGTAAATAGCCATTCTCGTCGTAATCATATATTTAATTTGAAAATTATTCAAATTGTGCAAACAATGCCTAGACAATTTTTAGTGATCATATCAGTCATTTCTAATGAATTTTTCCCTCCATGTTATAATAATTGGCAATAATAGTCACTTTCATCATGATCGAGTCACTTAAATATTAGAAGTAAGATAAGATACTAAATATGTATGTATACACTTACCAATCGTTATTTTCTTGTGCGCTCCAAATACAACTGGAATAATTGCGAGGAATAACAAATCATTGACTCTCAAACCCATTTCTGTTCTTCTGAAAAGTATGAAAGAAAAATTGAATAAGTTGAATAATCATTGTCATTATTGTCATCATCATTACCCCTTAAAGATGTGATTGAATTTTAGTTAATTCAGCATTGGTTGGTTTCTCACACGTTAATCGAGAGCTAGCACGAGCAAGAAATTTAGAAGGACGGCAATTCTTGATATATTTAGCTACAAACGGTCACGTGAGAATGTAACTCGCTGTTGGTCGCTGTACAATTAGCTGTGACACAAATTTCGAAGAATTTGTTAAATATTATTCAATAAGACAATCATTTCTGACATAGTTATCATCGTGAGAATTATGTTTTAGCAATTGAGACGCCTTCAAAAAATACTCCTTACTTTTTTTCTGGTTGGAAATGTTTTTTTTTTTTCAAAACGTCTAAATTCGAATTATTCTATATTTAAATTCATGAAATATCAAATTTTTTGGACGACAGCAGTACTCAATATTTGCTGGAATTTGTTTCCCCATGTAAATTAATTATCTCAATTCTGCTCTAGTTATTTATTATGAAAACATAATTAAACGGTCATTACATTATACATTTATTTATTATTTATTCCAGGATTATGTCGATACCAGAAGAATTAGTGATTGTGACTGATGGGCATGTGGTCGCGAGGAAACCGACGTCATAGTGAAGCTATTGCAATATTGCAACATGAAATTTGAACTAATGTTCCCCCCCGCCGAATTAATTAACTTGAAATTTCGTCAAGACCTGGTGAGTTGAAGCCTCGGGAAATGATTGAAAATAGTTGTTCTAGGCCTATATGCCCCGGAGAAAGAAAATTAAGTAAATTCATTCGGAGAGAACTTCAGTTTTTTACAGATTTCTCAGAAACTAGAGCAGCTACCGCTTCGCTCTCAACGGCATTGGATTCCTGAGGAAATTCCCTAAAGATCTGGTAAGTTGGAGCCTTCCTAGAGGTGTCTAGAAGGGTCTAGAGGACTTTAGGGGTCCTAAAGGTCTCTCAAAGTCCCTAGGGGTTTCTAGAGGGCTCTAGACTGTTCTAGAGGGCTCTAGAGGGTTCTAGGGGTTCCTAGAGGCCCGTAGAGGTCCCTAGAGAAAATTGGATTAATTAATTTCGACGACTTTTCGGTTTTTTAAAGATTTCTCGAAAACTACAGCAGCTACCGCTGCGCTCTCAACGGCATTGTATTCCTCAGGAAATTTCCTAAAGATCTGGTGAGTTGGAGCCTGGAGAGGCGATTGAAAGTATTTTTTTTACGCCCACATATCCCGGAGAGCGAAAATTGGATTAATTATTTTCGACAACTTTTCGGTTTTTTTAAGATTTCTCGAAAACTAGAGCAGCTACCGCTTCGCTCTCAACGGCATTGGATTCCTGAGGAAATTTCCTAAAGATCTGGTGAGT
>JAPYZN010000210.1:0-83677 GCA_030522865.1 Psyttalia lounsburyi
CAAACAATTCGTGAAATTCACTACGGGGAGTCGAAACAAAGAAGGAAAGCACAAAGAATATCGGGAGTCGTCAATATTTGATCTATTGAACATCAAAAAACCACGGCTAGAAAAATAATTATCTTTGCCAAATAGATTTGTCTTTGAAGACCAAATGCCTACAATTTTCTACCAAAATATCCCGTTGGATTGATTTTTCAAAAAATTTTCCCGTTGGATTGTTTTCAGAATTGAAACGCAACAAATTCACATGGAGTCAGCGTCTCCAAAAGTGATAGACTATTGATAATGTATGACGTCAATATATTTCATCCTTTAATCCAATTACCGCTGACATATTGATAATGTATGACGTCAATATATTTCATCCTTTAATCCAATTACCGCTGACACAGAGAAAAAAAACTGAATAAATGAGAGTCTAGTCTCAATACCCAACAATATCGCGGATGTCCCGGCTTTCCGGATATCCCCAATGTATGCATACGTGAACAACAAGGGGCTGAGATGATTTTGTTCATGGGCAAAACAGAGGGTGACCACTTAGCCATCTGTTCACGAGTAACCTTCAGCAAATACAGGTTTTTCCTCTCATCCAGACTCCACGACAGTACACGCATTACACAACGTCACAAGGATTATCCCAATTGATTCCCTATTCCGCTACTCAAAAAGTTATTTCTAAGTTAATATCGAATTTATCCCCGAAAAAAGTCCTCCCGAGATCGTTGAAGTTCGCCCGCAGCCCAAGGAATAAAAAAAAATGAGCTCAGCAGGTTTTCAAAAATGTTTTCTGATAAATCCTCATTGAATCGACATTGTACACGATTTTAATCGGCTCTTCAGCTATTTCTGAGACATTGGGTGGACATGGGGGCACGTCCACTTAATCCAAATTTCGGTGGAGTTTGTTTTATTCGTATATATATATATTTTTTTTTTTTACTCATTTTCAGTCTACCCATATGTAGGTTGACTCCCAGGAGTGGATACGGGTTATAAAGGTGCGCAAGAATTTTTTAGATCTGCGGGTTTATTATACCCGACAATCTCTGGAATTTCAAGTTTTATTTCTTTCACACGTGAGTGAGTACATAGGGACACTATTTCATGAGAATCAAATAGAAATGGAATACTAATTTTTTTTAACGATCTATTCAATGAATAAAAGTTTAAAGAATAAAATTAATCCCCTTTACCAATGAATATTTTTTTCAATAAATCAAATCGTAACCAAATTGAAATAAAATTTCAGACATTGAAATTACAAAAAAAAAAACGATGTCATAAAAACAACTGAAGTTGTCGACGGAGAACTTGAAATGAGAAATTCCCATCTAAAGTGAGTAAAATTACTGGACACAATTGAAGGAGACGAGGGAAACCCACCCCTCATTATCCCCCCCGAGAAAGTAATTACAATTTTCATACAAACGGTCATATCGACTTGATTATAATTTAAATTCCCGACACTCGAGTGAAATTTTTCCCTCCATTAGCCGACTATTAAATCCGGGATTTAATGAACACTGAAGTATTTTGAGAAAGAGTGAGGCGAACAAAGTGAGGAGAATGAAGGCAAGATACTAGGTAATCATTGGGGAATTATTAATAAAGTGCAGAGTATTAAATGAAGCCACTATAGTGGCCGGATAGTAATGGCACTTGTACGATCTCCTATACTGGATTGCTTTACCCATGCGGGGTTAGACGTGAGGAACAGCTGGCCAGGAAGAGCCGACCGCGGCACTTCCTTCCTGCATCCTGCACTGAGTCTACAGTGTTACGCCTCGGAATTGTCCCCAATTGTACGATCGATACTCATCAATAAATTCCACGTTTAATTACGAGAGAAAAAAAAACGAGCGAAAAAATTGACACAACTCATCGAGAGGAATTAAAGAGAAAAATGTGAGAAGACGTGTGTTGTCAATTCAGGAGATACCGAGAAGTTATTAAACAATTATTTTGCAATTAATTTGCAATAATATTTTTCCATTGACGCCAGATGGTCGCAGTTAAACTAGAAACTGTACAAAACCTCTAACTAAACCTCTCGCCGATTCTATAAGCCAGCAGCTCCCGCCGTTTAAGCTTGTCAAGGGGTTTGAAGAGTTTCTCCTACACACTCATTTCTTCTTCCATCACCATAAATATGAGGAAACCCTCGCGTGGACATCGGACAACGTAAAGACTATTCTCAGTTCGTTTCGTGTTGTTAAGCCACAAAGGGAATTTAAAATACAAACGTTTATACCGAGGAGCCTTCATATTAGACGTCAAATATATCGCTAATTTTCTCACACTGGCTTCCTCCACTCCCACTCAAATTAAATAATTATTTTTGATTTTTAACGTGAGCTGATTTATTTAATTCAATTGAATTTTTCCGGGTGCATCCCACGGGAATTTTCTCCTTCAAAAAACAGCAGTAATTTTTTTTTTTTAATATTGAATTTCAGAATGAGAGTTTAGCGCACGTATATTGGATGTCACGGCCATTATTATCCCACGCACGTGCCCGGCCATGATCCCAAAATTCCGGAAGTTACCGACAGCTACTTCCACAAATATCCCCTGAATCCCTACAACTGATGGATAAAAAACTGAGAAATTCGATCGGGTTGTGACACTTTGAGAGAAAAAAAATTCGCAACGTTTTTCATTTCGCAATTACACATTTTTCTCCTCACAAGTAAATTAATAAAAATTTATGAAGACTAAACGGCCGAAGACTAGGAAAAATTGTCAACTGTCCAAAAACAAATTACCAATTGTCAATTTAATATTCTCATGGAGTATTGTCCCTCTCTACTTTCACCGACTAATTGTCCTCCAACCTTTGTAACAACAATAACTACCCAAAGAGACCAGCAATCTTAGCGATTGCAGCGAGATCACACATAGTAATGTGTCACAGTCTCCCCATCCACCTGTCATTCATCTGTCACAAATAGGGGCGAGTTCTGTCACTCTCCATCGCCTCCCCCATCACCACTACTGCAAACTTTCCTGCATTAAAGATGACTAAGGCGAAAAAAAAACCCAAGAATAGTTTGTTTGCCTGGGACATTTGCACTCGTGAGGCGAAAAAAAAAAAACACCAGAGAAAAAAAAATTGCATTCACGAAATTATGGGCTCCTAAGGTTTTTACGTCAATCAGATTTTACGCTTTTTACTATCAATGAAAATTTCTAGGGTAATAAAATGTCTCGAGGGCTATTACGAGAGTTACTCCGGGGTATTTACGTAGGTATAAGGTATATTCGAGTGATTTTATCATGATGAGAAGTACGAAACGACGGCCTCGATGCTGCGCTGACGTTTTTATTACTATATATGGGTCATTGAGATTATAATTGTGCTCTTGAGAACGAGCATAATATAGGAAAGAAAAATAAGAATAATAAGAAAAATAAAAAAAATCCCAGTCTTAGGTAAACTATCCATATATATTTTAAATATTATAAATACAAAATTTTTAAATGCGCTTTGTCGTCGTTTCATACGCCCGTGCATAATAAAATTGACAAAAAAATCTTTAGGGCACTTGAATATGGTTAAAGGAAAAATTTCGCCATTTGGCAACGGCCCCAGGAGAATAGTCGCTCTCTTGAATCTCGCACAATGCCACGTGCTTCATGCACTCCCACTTAACGCATGTACGTCATGGAAAAGGGGGTAGGGGGGCAAGGGGGGGTGGTGAGAACGGGGTGTACATAAATAAGTGGGCGAGGGGTAGTTACAGGCCCAGCTCGATGGAAATCTTAAAAATATTCGGCCCTCGATGCACTCCCATTCATCATCCCACTAGACAATTGCGTACAGCATCCGTTCATCAAGTGTTCAACGGATGTATTTCACACGGAAATGTTAGCGGGAGAATTTTAACTGGGCCACTCTTCATGGGAAAAAAAACAAAAATTCGTGCAAACCCCTTGGGCTCTTTTGTACAACCGACAGTCGACCCCTCAACATTTCCGTGATATTTTGGTATTACATTTATTATCACTTGGCGGTGGTGCACTTGAGGGTGGCACGACTGCTTCATAAATAATATACTTGTGGGTATTGGGATAACTATTCCAAGACAATACCACCATTGAGGGCAGGTACCGAGTAAAGGTAACACTTATTCAATGAAAACAGATGGTGCACGAATTGCACTCCTGTATCATTAGCAATATTTCGTTTTCCGGCTTTTTTTCCAACCAAGTCATGATTATTTCTCGACGCGGGAGTTTCGTGGGAAATATCTGTCAAGTTTCGTTTACGTCGAATTGAATTTCTAGATTTTGACAAATTAAATTATCATTTTTTGAATTGAATAAAAAAATTTATTGTTTTAGGGGGAGGGGTTTGGATCAGTCAACCGTGGGAGAATTTTTTTTAATCAATTGCGAGGGAATTTGAAAATCATTTGTGGACGATTTAAAAATATGCCAATACCCCCTAATGGGATAACTATTGTCATACACCCCCCCAAGTAAGTACAGGTACTGGCTAAAGGTAACACTTATCGAATGACACCAGATGTTGCACGAATTGAACTGCCATATCATTTGCAATATTTCGTTTTCCGGCTTTTTTCCAGCTACCACCAACAAAGTCATGATTATTTCTCACCGTACGAGGGTTATAGACTAGTTCGTTGAGGCTCTCCGGTTATCCATTGCGTGGGAAATATCACGTGATCTGAATTGAACGGTTTTTCTAATTTTACCCGCAATTCCCATTGATTTCACGCCCTGGGAAATTTGTCTGCAAATTTACACAATTTTTTTCAATTCCCAGAATTACTAAGACCGTTTAATTGTTTGGAAAATTGCCACTATCTTCCACATAATTTTAAATGATTTAAATAAATTGATTTAGAAAATTAACTTTTCAATTTAATGATAGAATCTGAAAACTAGTTCTCAACGCCTCAAAAACTGCAAAAGGTACTCAGAACTCCCCATTGAATTCTCTTCAAATGCAATCAGGAGAATCGCCGTTCGAAAAAAAAAAAATCCATCCAATTGAATTTAATTCCTGAATGACACATCAAAAAACCTCAAATGACTCGTGTTTTATCAGATCGAACGTCATTATAACCACCTCAAATTCACAAAGGAAACCTCCCACGACGTGGCATAAGGCACTTATTTCCCCGAGTGTCGCTATTTTTATTTTTCAATAGCGTAGATGGAAACAGATCAGACTAAACACGCGAGCCCCAATGCATCCGAGACCCAAGAAAAAAAAAAGGCAGATGAAGTTGTCAATTGTAGATGAAATATCCCAGAATATTTTAATTTTCCGATTGCAAACAATCCCCAGACGAATATTTTCCCCTTCAGGGTTTGCATTAACCAACCAAATAACCGGGGAATTTTGTATTACAGAGGACATTTGATAATAACCATCGGAGATCATTCGAGTGGCGTGACCCATTACACTGGACTAGTTTAATCATTAAAATCTGATATCGTTCAATCTCCGGTACAATTGGCGACACGTGAGACTACTTACTTAATTAATTCATGATACGTTCCTATTACTAATAACTGAATAGTCCCAATGGAGACATGGATGGGGGTTTTATTTGAGGCTCAGCTGTTCTATTTCCTCGAGACATTTATAAATAGTACCACAACAATCGTCTGATGTGAACTCAACTCCTCCAATCAATTCGCATTCGAAGTTAATTTAAAATAACGATAATGTAACTTAATGGAGAGAAAAATCTAATTAATAGTAGTGAATAATAAATACAGAATTGAATATTAAAAGTTTAAATCAAGTTATTATTGAATTGTTAAGAAATCTATAGTTGTAAAGATGTAAAATAGTGTAATTGAATCTATAATGAAATCTTGGGCCCAAATGTCTAATGTATTTTCCTGAATCCTCCGAACAAGTGATATTATCTCCCTGAAATTGTTGTCCATGGTCGCGTAACCTTGTCACTACCATCAATTACCATAACAATGGATGCGGGTGGTAGTGAAAAATTGCAATGTTGACGGGATCTCAAGGTTTCTCGCGACAATGTCAAAGCCCCTATCGCAATACAGTCGTATATCCTTGATTGATTATTAAAGTAGCGCAAGTTGATCCTCTAGTGATAATTTTTTTCGCGATTTATCGACTGTTGCATTAAGCAAAAAAGCCGAGTGGAACTCTCGTGAAAGAGACAACGTTCCCTGGGCAGGTTTTTCCCTTCAATGAGGTTTTCCCTCGTGCCTCGGCGAATGCGGTACAGGAGATGGCCGGTGGTATGGGAAGAGAAAAAAATATGTAAATCTGTGGACAAGTCCGGACAATACTGTCGTCAGCTGTTGAGCTACGCCGAGTATTATGCGTTGAGGGAGTGATAATACCCTCGTAAAATGTTTTTACTCTCAAATTATCTTGAGTTACCAATTTTACCCTCAACGCCGCTTGATAATTAAATAGCTCGAGTGATTAATGTACATCAATTAAATTTGAAAATTTTCTTCATTAACTTTCACACATCGAACGAATGGAGATTTATCTCCTGCCCATACCACCTGGAGTCTACCCTGTGCACACATGCCAGTGATCAAATACTGCCGTGAAAACCCTCAATTTCCCGTGTCAATAATTCTACTAAATATTTTTGTTACCACTCAGTCATTATTTTTCTCTCGATTTAGTTACATTATCGTCTTTAATTACGATCAATTCGATACAAATGGCTTCTACTCTTCTCTCTAAATTGAAAATTCTTCGGCATTATTATTTATAAATTAACTATAGTTTTTGATTCATTGTCCAACGAAACAGCCAAATGATAATGATTGCGAATAAAGAAATAATGAAATCCCTGCGCCACATGTTACCCAAATTTGTAAGCAAAACTAATTTTTAAAAAATATCGTGAGGGGTGGGAGTCTCATTAAAATTTGAATCTCAGTCATGCATTAGTCCTGCATATTGAGTGGCTAAGGCAACGCATGCCGTTACGCCTGAGCATCCTGGATGCATCTGTCGAAGAAATGTCAGCTCGCGGATTTCACCGAGAATAGGGTGACTATTCATCGTGACGCGGGCCAATAGTAGACCGAGAATAATGCGCGCGCATCGTGCAGGGTGGAGTTACCCATAATAAATCGAGAGTGGGGATCCCTGGATAAGAGGGGGGGATAGGGGAAATAAGAATGCTAGGGCGCAACGCGATTTCCAGAGAAATTAGTCAACACTCGACGACGAAGTGAGCAAAAGTGGTGCGCTTGCGTGGCCTCTGGAGGGCGAAAAAGCCTGGAAGCTGACGTCCTCCGGGGCCAAGTAACCCTCATCCCCTCGTCGGCGAATTGCGTTTCTCTGTCATCCCAGAAACATTGAACTCACTAGAATTTCTGTTTTTGGATTTTTTTTTCTCGAGTCTTGGGTGTGAGGCGAGGGAGAGAAATGCATCATTTAACCGGTGAGTCCCATTTGTCAATTTTCATTTCATTTCTCAGATGGCCAAGTCAATTTAGTGAATGTGTTGTGATGATTTTTAGAAGAAAAGTGGAAATCGTCTCGGAATTAAATTTCCCAAAAAAAAGAATTTCTTAAATTTTTGTTCAAAATTTCACAAACTGCTGTTTTAATTTTCATTTAAGCTTCAAAAATTGAATAATTTGATGTTTCTATTGATTGCAGATTTCGCTTACGATGGCGGGATAAAAATTTCCCTCATGGAAACGAGAAAGAAACCAAAATTCTAGTAAAAAAAAAAAGTAAGAGCACAATACGTACAAACAATGCTCGTCCACTGCGAAAAAAGGATGGATGGAGCAAAGAAAAATCAAGAAACAATCATCACAAATCAAACGGCTGACTAAACACCAGTGGATTAAACTGTTCCTGACGCTCCGAGTGGAGCCCTAGCACCCTCTGAACCCCCAGAAGACTCACCAGAATCTAATCTTCACTCCTCAACTCATCGAAATTTCCTCTCCGAACGGATTGGCCCTAAAGCCTGTGATAACTCATTAAAGGTACGAAATCATTATGAAATGACCACAACTGGAACCCAAGTGCGCCCAAAAAAATTCCAAACGATAAGAAAAGCTCTCTAATTATAATTTGCTCTAGTCATTTCCTTAGACACAGTGGACGCGCCATTGATTTAGCCTTAACTAATTACTTATAGTTCTCAATTAAACAGATCAGTGAGATTAAATTAACTTAAAAGTCCAAATAGAATTTAATTAGTATTAAGAAATCTCTGATGGCAAGGAGAAATGAAATCTAGTCGAGCCCATATTTATCTAGTCAACGAAATTCCAATTAAATATCCTAAAGATCTAGTCCTCTAATTGTAAAAAAAAAATCAATCAAAAGAGCCCAAAGACTTGATTAGTACCTAAGATAATGAAATTCCATACCAAACATTCCGAGGATATCCAAGGACAGTCATTAGTTTAAATGAGAGTCAACAGTAATTACTCATAAAGTACATTTAAAGTGTAAAAACTGTATTGTCTTTATGCAGGCCGAATGAGTATGCAATTAGATATAAAGTTTTACTTTTCCCCCGAATAGTTTACCTAACACAACGAAAAGGCTAAAAATCACTGCCCGTGGATCTGATGCCATATTTAAAAATAGAAATTAATAATTATCGATTTTTTTCTAGTCATTTTGAGTAATTAAATTGTTCCTAACTAGGTTTATTGTATTTAATTAAGATTGGGAAACGTGCCAGTATTAGTCAACAATGGAATTAATCAGGACTAGTCCAGTAACTTTATCTGATTTATTTCATTGTTTACGTTAATAAATTATTGTACTAATTAGCAGCAAAAAATCGCGAAAAAATATACTTTATAAGTCGGCCCTTAATGGCAGCTAGTCAGTAAAATAAAAATGAAAAATTAACTGTATTTAATCACATTCAGAATTTCTGGTGATAGTTGTGAAAGCCTATTCTAGTCCTATTCGAAATGAGAAACGAGTATTAATCGGCTGTGCCTCAATAAAGAATTTCTAGTCGCTCTACTCTAGTCAAAAAAATTAAAAAAAATAAAATATATATATTTATTTAACGCGAAATAGAAGAACGCATTAATGAGCTGCAGCAAAACCAAATACGGATCTAATCAACAATAGCTTCATTACAAAATGAACTAGTCATTAGAGTGAACAAGTTTAGAGAATATAGAATCTATAATGTATCGTAACTTAAGTATATTTATATAAATTATATAAGTTTATTTATTAAGAGTGAAATCTAGTCATGAAATCCACAGGCAAAACCCGAAAAGTGCACTTTAATTTATCTGATAGTGTAAAATATTCAGTCATGAAATTAAAACCAAAATTGAAAAATTATTAGCTTTGAACAGGAGAATTTTAAAGTAGGCACGAAGTAGGGCCATTGATCTCAGCCTATGGACACTCTAGTTATTAGTCATAAGCTATCGTAATGAGCATTTTATCGTAATAATTAATCCGCATTTAGTCGTACATAATAAGAACTCATTTAGAATAATTTAATTTAAAAAAATAGAATATTCATAATCCCTATTGTATTCTGATTTTAAGTGTGCGATTGAAGTGTTTATATTTTGTACCGTTTGTCAGTGTGTGTATTTGATGGTGTGCTCCTATATTGTGTGAATTTCAATGTTTACTTTTGGAAGAATAAGCATTTATACGTGTGGAAACGTCGGTTTTTCATTGAATATTTAACCCTCAACTCGTCTCAACGCGGAACTTGGTATTTTCAATTAATAATGAAGTAAATTTTTTAGACAATGAAATATATTTTTTAGCACTCACCAGACGCCTTCCAGATGCTATTGATACTGCTGCGATGATACTGATGACTGGAAATTAGCAGCATCTCCTCCGTCACCATCACCATCACCATCACATTCACTTTCACTTTCACTTCCACTCGGCACTAGCACTCACCACAAACTGAGTCCAGTGTTTACATGAGCACAGCCATTGTTGACAAACTATTTCCAGGAATTCATTGCAAACAAAAGAGAATACTGATTCTTTCCCTAACTAACACTTGACTTGCACTGACCAGAAACTCAATCCAGTGTTTATAACAGTTGATTCTTTGTTAACAAATGATTGGAAAAATTTATTGCAGAAGAATATTAACCGTCTAGTCAATTTTATTATGACTTTTTCACTGCTAAAAAAATTGTAAAATCCACAATTTATTCACGACTTGTTGATGAAACTGGCGAGTGGCAAAAGTTTAAATTTTTTTCTGACTCACCGTCGGTAATAAAAAATATCCGAATGTCCCATTTGACTTCTACGAATGTTCACTAGGAGGCAGCATCGAATGGCAATGTTCCACACTCCAAAATCCCGAATAAAATTCATATCCACTTTTTACACTTATTTCACTTCACTATTCACACTTTTAACTGATTAAAAAGTTCCTCCAGTTTGCAAAATAAATGAAACTGTGGATTCATTGTCCAAAATCACACGTTAGATGCCATCTTTTGGGGCTAGATGGAAGTTGGCTACAAGGAGAACCGAGATTGTGGCTCCGTCCAATATTTATTTGCTCCCTCTACGGCTACTGCCGTTAAAAAACTCTCAATTTCATCATAAAATTGTTGCAGTCCACCATAGTTAATCAATTATCCCATCACTCATTATTACTCTGGCCATTTTAGAAGGATTTTCCTCGAAAATATAGACAATGGCGTCAGGACTGGCAATGACGCAGCGCCTGAGAGGACGGTCGCCATTTGCGTTGTGCGCAGTAGCCTCAACCGTTGTTGGCAGAATAATTTTTATAGCCTTCTAGCACTTGTAGTGCTCCAAAATTAGGTCAAATCCATTGTAGACGTGATTATTGGCAAAAATGTTCATTAAATAAGGGATTATAAATAATTATTCAAGTGGTGTTACCCTCCTTTTCACCGAAAATGCTGGGAGCTAGCAACAAAGGTCTCACGTACGCCAACAGCCGGACGCCATCTTGGGTGTGTAGAGGGGAGACGTAGTGGGATGCGTAGAGGGGAGACGTAGAAAGGATGCGCAGGAGAGATGCGCAATAGGCTTGGGACTCCGTGGTAAGTGAGACTTTTATCGGGTTCTACCGCTTGTAATCCTCTTAAATAATGTCGAACTCGATGTTGTAATGACTCCTGGGCCTCAATACTAACTGATGAACTGATTATTAATAATTATTTCAGTGATTTTACCCTCCTTTTCAGCGAAAATGTTGGGAGCTAACGCCAAAGGACTCTCCTACGCCAACAGCCGGTCGCCATCTTAGCTGTGCACAGATGGGATGTGCAGAGGGGAGACGTAGAAGGGATGCGCAGGAGAGATGCGCGCTAGGCTTGGGACTCCTTGGTAAGTGTGAGACTTTTATCGGGTTCTACCACTTGTAATCCTCTTAAATAATGTCGAACTCGATGTTGTAATGACTCCTGGGCCTCAATACTTATTGATTAACTGATTATTAATAATAATTTCAGTGATTTTACCCGCATTTTGCCGGAGTCTATGTCGCAGGTCTCCCGTACTCCTGAAATCGATCGCCATCTTGAAATTGCGCAGGCCGATGCGCACGACGTTAAAATTTTTGCCCGGGAATTTTGATATCGTTTTACACATGTTCTTGGAGGAGAACAAGCCCTGAAATCAATACAAAACCTCGAAATTAATGGATAACCCCACTATTATTAATAATCATCTATTAATTTTTCCGATTATCCCCAAAAATGCAGGTAAAATACAAATAAAAAAAATAATTTCATTGCAATAAGAGTGAACTCGTTTGGTGGAAATCATAGATTTTATTTTTAGAATCATTTGAGTATCATTAAACAACGTAAACATTCACAACAAACGGGCAATAGGGAGTGTCGTTTTTTTTCTCATTTTTTTAATTATTTTAAATAGTAATAATATTAAGAGAATAATAAGATACCATACGATATTGATAATGTATGCATCATCGCGTTGTAATTTTCATATTGAATAAATGTATGAGTAAGATTGCATTATTTACTTGATCATCTTGACTCGAGTAATCAACTCCTCGACGCCCTACGCGATTAATGGTCAATTATAATAATGATGATGATGACAATTGTTTATTTTCATTATTATATTAATCATCGTTATGCATATGTACTGGCGCCTACGCGATACATGTGGTACATCTGTACATGTAAATAAACAAATTGTTATTTATAGTTTCTCATGCGATTTATTTAGTTTTTTTTCCCCTTCACTGCTCAATGAACCATTTTAATCTCTCCTTTATTTATTTATTTTTTTTTTTTCTTCACTAAAATACTTCTCTTTCGTTAAGTCTCCCTCGAAATTTTCCGTCTCGATTTAAAAAAAATGAATAGTCAAAGATCTTAGAGTTAGTTAGTAACAGTTCTACTAATAGCGAACGCAGTTTATGTACAATTTCATTTTTTAAAATTGTCGTTTCGTTTTGCTCACGAAGAGACAGTATGAAAATTTTTATGCGTTTTTCTTTAGTTTTTTTTTTTTTAGAATAATGCCAATTTTTGCTAGTTTCAATGGAGGAAAGTGGAGGGGGAATGAAATGAAGTGATTTTGAAGAATTGCTGTAAATAATTGACTCAATAAAAAATCAAAGAAATCATTGAAATTTGATGTATAAAAATGCAGAAAGGGAAACAGTGAATTTGAATAAAATCTGGCATTTAAAAAGTAATGCAGAGGGGGTAAATGAAAATAGTGAAGTGGGATTTATGCATGAAATATCCACTGGCACTCGTATATTTATCAAAAGAATTGTACGCCCGAGAAGAATGTAAATCCAGCGATTTGAATACTTGAGAAATAAATAGAGATCTCACGCATCACACGCACTCAAGAGATGATTTCACTTCATTCATTTTCATTATCATTTTAATTATTTATTTATTAAAAGGTTCATGAAGTTTTAAATTTACAGACGAAAAAACAAGGAAGTGAGTCAGAAAGTTTACCATAAATTCTCTCTCAAACGTTTTTTTTCTCATTTTTTTCCATCAAAATTTGATTCTCCAATCGTAATTCAGAATTATGTTGACCTAATTTGCATGATAAATACAATCACATGACCTTGCAATATACGTTTTTAAAGTGATTCAGCATAAATTGATTAATCAACTCAAAAAGTCATTCGTTAACTATTTCATTCCTCTTGCTGATTTTTTATAATCATTATTTTCCGATAGAGATATTAATGAATATTAATGATATCATTTTTTTTTTATATTATATTATGTATTTTTTTTATTATTTAACACATGTTCTTATTTTTTTTTGTTTTGTACAAGTAAATCAATTAAGAATAAGTACAACTTGGTAGCAAAGAGAGATAGAATTATTCATTATTATTCATTATATAATTATCATAGTGAAGAGACAGAGTGAAAGATATTCTTTATTTTTTTTTTTATTTAATTCTCTTATTCGCTTTTTTTGCTTATTTTCCACTTTATTCCTCGGTACAGTGTTTTCATTATTCTTCATTTAATCGTAAAATCAGTGTCGCTCAACGACGCGAGAGGGATCTTTGCCACAATTAAAACAATTTTTTCATTCATTTTTTTTACTGTTATCGTGATTAATTAACATTGATAATGAATTATAAATTTTGCTTTGGCCTCCAAACAACGGAAGCACCAGAAGAAATCATTCGAAGGGAGAGAAATGGCAAGAGTGACAATTGATAATTGATAATTACGACTAAAATTACTGCTGAATGAATAATTCGTAATTTATTGGTATTCAAATTGTTAAACTCCTCATGATTTATTCCTTATGAAGTTGTGCTTGGGAGTATCGCAATAACTCGTCCCTCAATTATTCGATTATTCAATCGGCAAAGTATCCACAATCGTCGCATATAAAGATACGAGCGACACTCAGGGAGGGAGAGAGTTTGTTTTTAAATATATTTACTTTATTTTATTTTATTCATCTTCTTTTTTCAGGGACTCGAGAGCCCCTTTAATTTCTTATCCTCAATAGCAAGAACACACATTAAAAATCATAAAAGATTCAACGCTATTATGTTTTTTTTTATCATTAATTTTTTTTTTGCTTTCATCTTCATATTTATTAATTTTTTTTCATGGTAATATATTCTCTTGTTTAACCATTGTGTTTATTTCTCGGTCCCCCACCAATCTCTCACCGATAACTCCCCGAAACTTTCATTTCCTTAATTTTATTATAACATGGCTTGAGAGATTCTTTCAAAACGAACGAAATTTATTTGTATTCCTGATTAAACGTGCGATTAAATAATTTTTTTTTCATCATCTCCGGTGAACGAAAACTGGGACCACACACCCATTTATTTATTCCATTATTTTTTTTTTTAATAATTCAAGACCAAGGGTGTCATGGCTCATCATTAATAATTAGATAATTTATAATTCTCATTTCCATTCAAACTATCATCAGTTTTATTTTTGTAAATTTCATCTTAATTGCGAGATTCATTTATGTATCCTACAATCACTATCGCTGCACGTCGTCTGGAGGCTCGAGAACGCAGAGAAAAATCCCCTCGAGGGAAAACAACAACTGAAGTAAAATAACAATTATCCATAACAATAACTTTT
This sequence comes from Psyttalia lounsburyi, assembly GCA_030522865.1. Lineage (NCBI taxonomy): Eukaryota > Metazoa > Arthropoda > Insecta > Hymenoptera > Braconidae > Psyttalia > Psyttalia lounsburyi. Next base: position 14,587 of record JAPYZN010000210.1, read on the forward strand.
AAAAGTATTTAAGGAATTAAGAGAAAACCTGAGTTTCAGATCGTTAAATTGCACGAGAGATTTGCCTCACGTCTTAAGTTGAGTGGGTGGGTAGGGGGTTGAGGGGTAGGAGAGAGAGGGAGGGATAATTGCGGACTAGATTGACTAGATCTCCGAGTAATTGACGAAATATTGAAATAAAAATTGTAATAATGAATAACAAACTATCCACCTGGCAAGATAAAAATCCAAAACAGCCCCTAAACGTAAAAGTTTTTTTTTCTTTTGACAATGAAAACGACAAATACTGATGAGTGAGCTTAGCCTCAACAGGCAAGACAAATAATTGAACATCCCGAGCTCCAAACGACGTCGAGTGATATATCCCTTCTATTTCGAAAAAATTTAAAATTCATTCCATTATTTAATCCCTTTAATATACGTGAAAATTTGGATGTTATATTAATACGGTAATAAACCCACCATAGGGTGCACGATTAATTCTCTCAGGAGTGTTCGCAATATGTGAGTGAAAATGTGTTAATTAATTAGTATTAAATAGTTTACTCTCCTTGCATTTTTCTTCACCATTATTTTTTTTCGTCATTTTTTTAAGCATTTGTAAATCAAACAAAAAGGAAAAAAAAAAAAGATTCACCACGTCATGGCAGACCAGCTGCTGGTAGACGGTGGTGGCTCCCACACTCGATTCTCTCATCTATCTCATTGGCATTTTTATCATTTTCTTGTTTTCTTTTTAATCATACGGGAGTAATTGCTTTCATTTGATAATTCATTGAAATGAATGATTCAGTTAACACTTCCCCCTCATTTTTGTCAATATTTTTTATGCGTTGGGTGGGTTTATTCATGATTGTTCAACGTGGGCGTTGTTCTCTCTTACTTACAGCCGTGCGCATGTCCCCAATGTTGTCTGGTTTGTTCTTTATTCCTTTTTTTCGCATAACGCATCTGCAATACTCGATTATTCATGCTCATACCGACATTGGGCTCTTTTGGAACTGCTGGTCTTGTGAGTTCGTCGTCAATCATGGATTTTTTGGGGTTTTTTTTTCTTTCGGTTTACGATTTTTTTTCCGAGAGAGAGTCATTATGCTCTCGGCCCAATGAACTATTTCTAATTCCAGGGGAAGTGGGGAGACGATCAATGCTTGTATTGTTATTTGGCGACTTATACTGGAGCCTCTCCCGTAATTGTCACCTGAGAAATGAAAATTTTAAAATCAGTAAAAATTAGAAATTTTTCTCCGGGAATTTTTATTAAATAGAATTTTTAGTAGCTTTGAGAACTCTTGTATTTTTATTTAGGATTTTATTGAATTTTCGCTTAAGTCAGAATTTTTTATTCTTTCTGATTTTGAGGTAAATGAATTCCAATTGAATGAAAATTCCAGGAAGTTAGAGAATTATTATCGTTCTGTTGCTCATATAGTGGAGCTTTATTCCTAGCAGTTTCCGCCTGAGTAACTGAAAAATATATTTTTGTTGAGGGCTTTATTGAAGGAATGAAATGGTGCGACTTACCTCGATATTGGATCCTTATGAGACTCACGAATGGGGCGCTGGGGCACACTGTTCCCGTTTCTCAGACGTAGTTGACGTTGGTGTTTTTATAACGGGTTTTTCTTCATTTACTGGAGTTGGTGGTGCGTCTTTTCGTGGTGGCATTCTCTCGTTAATGGCATCAAGACCCTTAGCCTCAGCGAATGATGTGATTTTGTGGTTTGGCGAGAATCCTTGGAGTGCTATAAAGTCATAAAAGAGGATAGTGGGAGAAATACTGGTGGATCATGAGAGAACTTATTGGTATGATTTCTTTATCGTTTTACCGTTTTTCAGAGACGTCTTGCCACCTGAGAGAGCTCCCAGGGGTAGAGCACCTGTTGGGGTGAGGCCCTTGAGCTGCAGGACACTCTCACTCTCTTCCCTGAAGAATTGTTATTAAAAGAAAAAGTTTTAATATGCGAAGAACACACTGAGAAATCAGAATTAAAAGAGAAAGAGAATTGGATACTTTTTAAATCCAGTTCATCTCTCAATTATTAATAATAATTGAGGCTTTACCTGAGCACAGAGAATACTCGAGCCATTTTCCCAATGGCCCGTATCTTATTCCTGATAACTTCCTTCCGAAGGTTTGCTGCTGCACCTGCACGAGTCATCATGAAATCATTTTTAACTGCCCGACACTCGACAAATAATTAACTAGCACACATTGAAGTACGAGGTCAATCAGTCCAATGAAAATCAATGTTTACATCAGGCATTGAATAAACACATCCCAATGCCGACATAATTCATCATTGATTGAACTCGATTGTGGGTTAATAAATCCTCAATTTGCATAATATCAACTAATTCTATTTCTAAGCTCAGAATCAATCACGTCCACTCAGTTATTCCAATGTTCTCTTTTCGTTCTTGTTACGATTTATTTTTTCTCTTGCTCTCTTTCTCTCCGCTATCGACAATTGTGTGCATTACTGTGTTAGTGTCAGCAGCATATTTTAACACAATTTTTTTTCAACGCGGCGATAAAAAAAATATATTAAATAATGTGCGTGCATTCTTTGAAAGCTGCACTCGAGTAGTAATGAAATAAAATATGCTGTTTATGCAAACCATGCGCATGCTTAAACAAAAAAAGTGAATTTCTTCCTCTCGCGTCTCTGGGTAATTCAGTACGATTGATAAAGAATTTATCATTTGACAATATGTACTGAATTAATTATTGTCAATTAATATTATCGCTCTGTCGGAATTTATGGACGAATTCGCACGGGATTTAGTCGTTGAAAGTTCAAAAATTTGGATAAACATTGGCCATTTTGTTTGCAATACTTATTTGCATACTATTACACTTATTATATTTATTTGCTACAATTGCTAGCAATCAGACGAAATCATCTAAAAAGTTACCTTCAAATTGAAATTAAAATCCTAAACGTATTGTTTAATTCTAAATGATTGGCCACAAATGAATTTTAACTAATCCCCATTCGTTTCTTCCAGCAAAAAAAAATCTATTTGAAAGACGAGCGTGTCCACGAGGACCAGTATCAATTCCGATTGATCCCACGAATCCCCTGAAGGAAAAAAAAGGGAAGTGAAACAATAGTCGACGAGGTCGTTGTAAAAAAAAACCGGGGGATGGTGATATACGATAGAAACGGGGCAATCTACGCACGAGCGACGGGTCAGGGGTCAAAGTCGCCACCTATTTGTCGAAATTCGATATCCCTTTGGTAGCGAAATAGAAATTGAAAGGGGAATTCAATAGAAAAAAAATATACATTTTCCCCCCGGAGGGAGTTATAATAAATTCGTGCTGCTTTATCATGCGCCAACTACGTGTCTTTTCAATTTCGATACTGCCATCTTGCATTGGCATTAATTTATCCATTTGCTAATTATAACTAGATCTCCATCGGTTGTAATCTCCACATCTCTGTATTCTTCAATCACTCGAGGGACATTACTCGAAAAATAACGTGGAATCCAAGGGAAAATGAGGCTCTTTTTTTTTGGTGAACTGGTCGTTCTCCCTTTTATGAGCGTGTAGATATTTTGGGGCAAAAGAGTTATCCCTCGTTCCACGTTATTCGATTTGAAATGTCACATGTAGCGTTGACGTACGAACAATTTCACAGGAGTCTCGAAAATTCGACGGGAAAATTTTTCAGAATCCGCACAACGTCAATTGAATAATTCCATTAAAATTTTTCGCCTATCTTTACAAATTCCCAATTCATTAACATTAATCCTCAATAAAATTCTAAACTTGACGAATATTTTCCCTCAACTCGAATTGTCATTTCCCTAGAACATAAACATAAAACACGGCTTTAAAAATCCAACAGCACCGTCTAATTCTCCTCATCATTTTTACTAGGTTTTTCTCTCAACAAAAAATTCTAAAGCTCGAGAATTCTTCAATAGATCTTGAATAGACCTCCAATAAAATTTCCCATCGAATTTCGCAGCAGTAGAACACATTCCCCATAAACATTGTTTCATACGTAACTGACTACTACTTCGTCGATGTAATTAACTTAAACATTTGCTCCATGAGGAAAAAAATTAATAAAAAATTAAGCAACACAAAAACTCACCGTACGCGGTCAGTATTGGGGTCGTGTTTGGGTTGGACCACGTTGGGTTACCATTGGACCAAGGTTTATACGGTTGATAAACCGGATGGTGAACGGCAACAGAACGGCAACGGCAGGTTTTCGTGAGTTAAAGGACAGAAGTAACCACCAACATTATGAGAGCAGCGTCAATGCAGCCATGTGGATATTTTTTTGTTTTTTTTTTATTTTTTTTCGTGAGGTTGTTTATTTATTGGTTGATTGAAGGGTGATCAATAGGTGGTTATCGTGATGGTATGTAGTTTCACAGGTTGATAGGAGGCGACGATAGTAGAAGTGTAGTGGAAAGAAAATATATACATAGAACAGAAAAATATTGTGCACTTTGTCAGTGGCATTCTCAAGCATGTGCGATGAGTCTGAGTATGCATTTATGTACGTTAAGAGCTGGAAATATTTATCAATATTTTGCAGATGGCAACTGTAAATTCCAATTATTTTAGAACTATTTCGCCTGCGAAATCATGAAAATAAGTAGTAACGTTATTTCAAACGAAAACATAATTAACTTCAGTAATTCATTAAAATTCAATGCTCCACTTATTGTCACGAAATAGCCCCAGCTCTGTACATCCAGCATTAAAAAAAAACTAATCAAAAAGTTACAATTGCCTTTTTGCATTAAAATAAAATAGAAATAAAACTACAAGCTCCAAATTCTGAGCATAAAAATGTTATCTCTTCATTTGAACAAATGGAACCTGCGCAGTACTAGCCAGTAATATACTGCAAGTATAAAAATATGGCATTAGTTAATGGAAAAATAGTTTTCCTCAATTATCTTAACGACTCACTGGCTGCGTTGAATTTGGACTTGTACTTTTCAATATATTCTAAGGAGTATAGTCACCCATTACTCGGTTATTAATAATAGTCTACTTATTTCAGATTCCACCATCGTTGTCAGGGAAGACAGTAGAAACCTTCAAGCTCAAATACTTTCATTAGGATATTTATATCTACGAAGAGTAAGCAGTGGAAAGAAATTGAGAATAAAGGGATGAATTTTTTTTCTTCTTCAGTGAAGGGGCAGGATTATCTAAAAACTTTTAGGAATTTTTATATACACATTTTTATACATATATTTATCCCATTTGGTTTTATGGTGTAAAGGGAAAAGGGCTACGATAGACTAGATTCGACATTTTAGCGTTGACTTCTGGAAAAATAAATGGATAACACTAGTGGCTCTCGAAATCCGAGTGACTCGTGTATTTCCAGAGAGTGGATGGGGAGATTATTCTTATGTTCCAGAAGGAAAAAAACCTCTTAAATCAAACAACTTTAATGTTTGAGGGACATAGATTCTGGGTGGAGAGTGAGTAATGGAAAAGAAAATGTCTTGGCAGGGTCCGAGGAGTGCTTTCAAGTAGATTGAGTAGGTGAAATTATGGAGATCTTGTGAATAATTAGAGAAAGTCAAAATTTAAGATAATAGAATTGTATTACTCACAAAGAAACTTGTGCAAATATCTCTTGACTCCAAATTTTTAATAGGGAAAATTGTGACTGGTACGTGAAGTAAGTAAAATTACTACAATGATTAAACTAATAAATTGAAGGAATTCTAGAATTTTTTTCTCAATAAGTCACCAATTTATTATTGAAAAAAAATACGTAAGGCCTTAAATGGGGTGTCGCTCTGATTTCCACTGAATACCTTCCATGTACCCAAGAGTTAGTGCAAGCAATGAATTATCAACACCATCAAAAGAATCCCTGATTGATATCAGGGCAATCGAAGGGGGGAAAAATGCCAGAATATCAAAAACTCGAGATAGAGGGTGACAAAGATAGGAATGGGAATAGGGAGCATACGTATCTCCTCCCAGAGGACGCGTACGTTGGATTGTATCCCGAGCACTCGGGCAAAGTAGAGCTAAGTGAGGTATGTGGAGTGGAAGTGACGTAGACGATTCGCTCGTCGTATAAGGAAAATGGGCAAGTGAGATATAGCGAGATGAAGGAGAAAACCTGGGATTTAAAGGGGTATACCGTTGATCGATGCCTTCGCAGTGGAGTTTTCGTCTTATCTTCTGATGGGTTGAGGGAAGAGACCTGGGGAGTTTTGGGATTCGATCGATCAGGTGAACTCATTCCCCATTTTTTTTTTTTTCACTTTTCGAAAGAGGTTGTCTCCTCTGAATGCACACTGGGTATACATGGATTTTCACACCGTTGAAGAAAGGTTTTTGAAATGATATCGATGGGTTGGAGATTGTCCACTAGGTTGAAGGGGTCGGGAAGGGGTAGTGGCACTTGGAGGGCGATGTTACAGATTCTTTTATGATTGATGCATGTCCGAAGGGCTGATCAATACCTTCGAGGCATTTTAAATTCGAAATAAAAAGACAACTGGTTAGAGACAGTCAAATCAACAATTCATAAATGTATTAGTAAAAAGAAACGGTCAAACTCGGTATTAAGTCGTGGTGAAAATAAAAAAGACGAGAAATAGTGTTTGTGTCGAGTGGAAATAGGAAGGATAAGACGATTTTTTTTTTCGAGAGCGTGTGAGCCATGTACGCGTGCAGCTGTTGTGGGCACATTGTGCCTAGTACGACAAAGGCAACGAGAAAAAACATATTCTAATAGATAAATAAAAGATAAACGTTAATAGTGTCTTTCGAAATTCCATTAATTGCGGAACAGAGAAAAACGAGGAGAGGCGACTCTAAAACGTCTCCAACATTCGTGGGCATTATTTCCGTTTGCATTATTTCAATAAAAAACTTAATAAATAAATGACTCACCCAAATAATTGATTAATCCACAAAAATACAATCTTAACTAATGAATATTGAATATTAATTTAAAAAAAATAATAACACAGTTATTGAAATTGTGAGAACAAAATTTAAAAAGCATGAGAAAAATCATTTAAACCTTTTCATTGAGACTTATGAGTAATTGAAATAATGCAATAGCCACTTCTCCACAAAACGTAATCACACGATTTATGCTGGTCCTTAAACGCGTCGTCGGGTTAATTGAATTAATAAATTTGATCTCCACTTTTGTTTTAATAAAATTAAAAAAAAAATGAAAAGTAAAATAAAATAAAATAAAATTCATCTTTGAATTGCAACAAATAAAAACCGCAGATATTATCTCCACGTTATTTTCTTCTGCGTTAATTTGCATCAAATTGTAAGTCTTCAGGCCGGACTTACCATTTTTTTTTTGCACAACGACTTTGGCTGCGACTTAATGGGGTTGGAGTTTGGCCGTATCAACGGAGTATTGAGTGGTAGTAGTAGAAACAGTAGAAGGTAGTAGTAGCATAGTGTCGTGCCGATATAGGAGGAGTCCAAGGCCAGTGTGATTGACACAAATATAATAGAGAAGGAGTACGATAAAAGATAGTCAGTGCAATTTTTTTTCTGGGTATTGTGTGAGTAACAAAAAATACCAATGGAAGTAATTATCGGAGGGAGAGGGGAGGACTGAAATAAAGTTTTGGGCTGCGAGGGGGCATAGAATGTTTTTCCACTGGTAAAAACGATATTAACAGAATCGTTCAGCGGATACTCTGTTAAACTCATTTTGAAGTTCTCCGCAGGTGTTTATTACTGCCAAAACAATTTCATAATGAAACATTATGAAATGGTATAGTGCTATAACGTGAAATGGAGAACTTCATGGGCTTAATCGAGTGAATGTAAATGAGTAAATCATATTTCTGGAGGAGGAGAGATGAACTGAAACGCATCAGGTTGCGTTACTGTTGAACGCTACACACAGAGGATTATCATCGAGATGATAAAAAGAATAGTAAAAATGGCTGGTTTTTGAGTAATGCAATTACAGCCAATAATGAGAATAAATGGGACATAAAACGATTCAACCACAATTGTTAGCCAAGTCTTTCGTGCGTCGAGGAGAAGGAAAAATTGAAGAATTCAACTAAAGACTTGAATTGATACGGAATAATCATATTAGCAGAATTAAGGGGTACAATTTTTCGACCAAAAAAAAGTAATACCATTTGAGGTTCTAATTGAAGATTGGAGTGAGATTGATTATTGTATAAAACAAATCAATCACGCGGAAAAATGGTATTAATTTTTTTCTGAAAAATTTGAAAAATGAAAGTGAAATTCACTGAGGTGAGTCTCCTGGAGAGATGAATGACAAATCATCGAGATGATAAAAATAATAACAATGGCTGGAAAATAGATGGGACACAGAACGATTCAACCAGATATTGTGAAGATCCTGGTACTTGGAGCGCAACCGAAAACGTAAGGCCACTTGATAACGACATTTGACATGAAATGATAAACAAATAAAAGAACAAATACAATGTTTGATGGAATGAGGAAGATCTATCGAAGATGGTCCCACGTAATTTCTCGTCTTCCCCTTTTACCGGAGATATGAGGTAATTCCATTGGATACAGGGACCAGTCGAATGTAAAATTGATAGAAAAGTAAAAATAATAATGATACCAAACTATGATGTCATAAAAATAGCAAAACTGATATTCCTACGTGTCTATCATCCAGTCGAATCGACTAAAATGTGCAAAGTGATGGCAATAAAAGTCGAGTGAAAACTGAATAAACATATAAAGTTCATTATCCAAAGGGGAATAGAGGAGTAAATGCTTGCTCTGACGAAGCAGAATAAACAACTCGTGGTAGAAATATGAAGAGTAATCAAAAAAGATAGTGAAGAGACTGCAGACAATGATTGTAAATATATAGGCGATACAAATACGAGAACGAGAATAAGTTATGAAAAATATACATGTACGTGAGCGATTAAAAAGAAATGATGAACTCTGTGATATGTACAGACATGTAGGGAATTAAGATAAATTGTGATGAGGGATATCGTATCGATACGATTATTCTTACAGCTGACTTGATAATGATAAAATAAGAAGCGATTGGTAATTTATAGAATCTTTCTCCCTCTTTTCTTTTTTGTTAATGAATGAAGTTGTCTTACCATCTGTCCGTATCAGCGGGTTAATATGAAAACAGAGAAATTCCATTTGTTTAGAATTTTGGGGGGAATAATCAGTTGGAAGGGGATTACCACTTTCTTTTAATTACTCGAGGGAATTCCGACTGTTGTTCAAATTGTGCGCATAGCCACAGTTGAAAATTGAAAGATATTACGCTAATTTAGATAAATAAATTCTTCAAATTACAATTTTTTCAATTAATTAGTAAATTTTAAAAATATGAAGTGTCACAATTTGTTCCCTCTATAAATCGAATTAAATATCTCGAGTAAATTCCAATGTTGCTCTAGAGTATGAATATTTTTTACCAACATCAATTGCAATTGGTATTTTAATTAACCCATGAAAATCTGAACTTGGAAAATTAGTCGATGAGGTTCTCGTGGTAAAATCGAATGGCATTTAAACGGTCCACTGGAATTTCCGCAATTTGAACAGACACACACGCACAGATTCCCACGTATGCATTCATCCAATTGCCCATCTGATGAATGCGCAATTGCTGTTCTCCTCGATACTCTTTTTTTTTTCACGAGAAAACTCCAATCTCGTGGCAATTTTGTATAATGAGAAATTTAATATTGAAATTTTAAAAACGAGAGGGAAGAGGAGGGCTGAAGTTGTCAATAGAGAGGAGAAATTCGAGGTGGAATGAGAGGAATATTGTCTTACCTTCTTCGAGGGCATCGTCTCCTTCACTCATGAGCTCGTCATCCGAGCAAATGTTGAGTACATTGACCAGCATCTCTGTGACTGCACAGAAAAGAACAAAATGGGTTATATATTTTTTAATTAGCTCGGCGGTTGTAGACAATTTATAACAATGTATAGGAAATAAATTGCAAGATGTCAAGAACCTTTGTTAGAAGGATTTCTCAGGACTTACCCTTTTCACCGACGAATGGCAAAGACCACGTGAATACATCCATGAAGTTGGGTAGCCAGTAGGGATGTGGTGAGCAGTTGAATTGTCTGATGTTCATCACGTTGTTCTCGTACTTGAGCACGGCCGCCTGACAATAATAGAAATTATGAAGAAGAAATGGATTTTTCAATTGAAGAGCATTGATTCTCCCTGTTTCCTCATGTTTGGGACGATTTTTACATGCTCATTTTCGTTTACTTCAAGTTAAATTCCGGATATCAGTAAATAATAATATTCCTTCATTACCTTATTATTGTACACATCGAGGTAGTTTGGTGCACTGAAGATGGTGATAAGCGATGGGAAGCCCGTCGTTTGAGACTTACGATACATACGATATCCGGCATCTTGTGCCTCATGTGCCCTAATAATGCTCAAGAGACTGTTGTTCTGTAGAAAGTCACAACACGCGGCGTAGCTAAAAACAATTTATTCATAAAAATTCAATTCAAAGACAGTATTTTTCCCCCCACTTTTGCAGCAATACAAGTTGCAGAATTCTCTTTGACCTTCTGCCACACTCCATCAAGTGGATAATGAACATTTAATTAGTCATGTCGCACGAAACGGAAAAAGAAAAAAAAAGGAAGGTGCAGAATAGAGAGGATGACGATAGCGATTCGTCTGTGGGCATTATAATTTTCCAACGATTGAACAATCTGAAAGCACCTTATCACCTTCAGAGTAAAATTATTCCACTCCAACTATCGTGCTGGTGCAACTTTACCCCAACCAGAATTGACCTCGCGTGCGTTATGGAACACATGAGATGCCTAGATGCCTAGCACCATCAAGTGAACGTAAGGAGCTTGTGGTTAATTACTTCTAATACTTTCAAATTATTTTCCATCGTCAAGTTGTAATTATCAAGTTGGAGATTGTGCATTTTAGAGTAAGTACCTCAAACAAAAATTATATATAAAAATTTCTATTAATTGAACACTGAAGTTAAATTGATGGTGTAATGTATGATCCAATCAATTATGAAATAATACCCAATTCTGCAAAGAAATATTGAATGCTATAACTGAATAGGATTTTCAATTCAAATTATTCACCTGTAGAAGTACGAACAGCCTCTGACACTGTTGTGAGAGAAATGCTCAGCATTTTTTTCGTTTCCAAAGTCTTCGAGAGGATCAGACCAGAGAAGATCGCACATTGGGCCGAATGCCGGTGGTTCTTTGAACCTATCCAACTGCAATTCAAAAGAATAACAATGACAGGTCAGTACAGGGTGCACTCGAGGCATTAATTTCCATTAGGCAACATCACTGGATAATTATCCACGCCAATGTAACCCGAACGCATCGATAAACGCGAGGGAACATTACGAGGTAATGAGTACTCAGTGTCTAATGACATCTGCCAAACACAAAGCTATAGCACTCACGCCTCCGCGGAATATGTATTGACTGTTGACTAAACTTGGTAAAATTCAATTTCACAAAGTTCGGAGTACAATTCCCGAGGTCTGAAGAATGAAACGCGAGGCCTACCAATAGATGCAAATAGAGCATTCCAACGAGTAAAATACAAGCCCTCGATTCACTGTTTCATTCACCCAGAGGATCGAGTTTTAACAGGCAAATTCATAAATCCGTGAATGTTATTGATGATGCTGGATTAAGTACGTTATAAAAAAAAAAGTGTGCCAGCGCATATAAAGCCAGTATATACTGCAATTCCAATATAAAGGGGGGGAGGGGGGTAAGGGGGCGGGTTAACCCGTTGGAAAAAGTACTGTGTACACGTTCCGGTGCTTTACCATATGCAATTCGAATGAGGTCGGCAAGAGAGGATTTACCTCTCTGCATCTCCTAGCCACGTAGAGCTCTCGATATACCTCATTTTTTTTCCCTTGAAATTTTCCTCTTACTCCATGAAAAATATTCAATATCCCACGGAGTTGAAGAAATGGAAATCAGAGGTAATACTTTTACTCGGAGGGAATTAAAGAGGAAAGAAGGAACTAAAAACACTGTGTAACTTCCAAGTCAACTGTTTAAAATTGTATTTTTTAATATTTAATTTGGAAAACTGAATGTGATAGATTTTCTTTCCTCCCTCTATGAAATTCAACCTAAATCTCTCCCTGTTATCAATAAATAGTATTTAAAGAGTTTCATCAACTCTCAATTCCGCCCCTTTTCCACCCTTAAAACTATTCATTTTATTTAAAATTCTCTGAATTTCTGTCCGAAGAAATTTGTCGATTAAAAATAAGAAACCAGGTTAATCCTGAAGACACTTAGCAAGTGTCAAGATAACTTAGCAACTTAGGAGTTGACGTAAAATCACTGTTCTCTCAATTCATAAGGTTTCATTAGTTACCGTCATGTGCATAATAGCTATTTTGAAAGTAAAATTCCCGATCCTAGGGGTCATTCATGCTTTAATACGATTTTTCCAAGGGAACTATCTGCAGTTCAATCACTCAGAGGAGAACATTTTCCCCTCAACAATGCGCAATGGCATTGTTTCTGGTTGAAGAATCTTGAGTTATATCTGCGGAGAAATGCATATACCTGTGATATTTCTCTCTGTACAAGTTTCAAATGTAGTTGGGTTTGTGCGAGGGGGGACAGGGTGGGCGGTGGGAGGTATAGGGGGGAAGGGGGGTCTAACATATAACCGTAGGTGGACGATCGATAGAGCAGGTGGCAGCACATTGGGCAACCTCTCCCTGGTTTTGCTTCCGCTTCTCTTCTGAATTTACTGACAGATGGGGTTTTAGAGGGAATGAAGCCCCACAAGACTGAGAAATTTAAATGAAATATTGAACTAAATTCCCTCGGACTTTTAGCACACTTATTTTTAAAATAAATAACTAAACTCTTGCTTCAATATCTTCAAGGGACTGAGAAAAATAATTTTATACTATGCAAACTATTTCGAGAAAAATATGAAGATTTTTCGATTGAAGAGAAAATAAAATCTCTAATTTTGAGTTATCGTAAACAAAATCAAACTACAAAATTGGAAATATATGTTTTCCGGAATGTTGACTCAACTCTGGCGAAGACCGAGGGGATTAGAGGATGAATTAATTCAGCGCAAAGTACTTAGCGTCTTACCTTTCGAATATCTTCTAAATGATGAATTTCGGGGGATAGACCGCCGTGTACGCAGAGAAATTGCTGGTTCATGAGGGCAGCAAGTGGTAAACAGTCGAATGCATCCATACATGCATCATAAACCCTTTCGGAGTACTTTATTTTACCTGAAAAAAAATAGAGAATTAATTAAAAACTACTTCAGTATTAGCTGACAAAATATGTAATCCACTGCATTTTCCTACACTTCATTTTTATTATCCGTGTGAAAATAAGAGACACACCTTATGCAATTTCTGTTTAAGGTGGTTTATGGTGTTTCCAAACGCCAATCGAAAGGACTTCACTGACAGGGACAATTTCTTATCGAGAATTGACAAGAATTGCTGTTAATTTTTCAGTATTTTTCGGGGAAAATGTTGAGGTAAATAAGCTGCAATGAAGCACATAATTCAGCGGAATAAACCGGGTCGTTGGGATTTTCAACAACTAGCCTTCTCGTATTTTTTATATCCAGCACATGCCCTGGTGCAAACAATCGCTTTTGGCTGGGGTATGAGGGATTACGAAAGATTCCGACCGCTGTGGGTGTAAGCACGTGTTTAACTGGACCATTGCCAAGTGGTTCCAAGTTTCACATCGTTCTGATTTTTTTTTATTTTGTGACATTCTTCGGAAATTTTTCAGGTGATTAATTTGAATCTTCAGAGAGTGAAAAACTGGGGAAACGATAATATGTCAAGTTTAGGTTGAAATTAATTGTCTCAAAATTCACGGGAATCCGATAGTTTCGCGAATATTTGGGATGAATTTTTGGCTTGTAGATTTCAAAATAAAATTCGAGAACCGTAAATTGTATAGAATTGCAGCTCACTGGTTCAAATAATTTTCAAACGAAATAAAAAATAATAGACACTTTCCTACAAATAAAAATTCTTCACTCGATAGATTCGAAATAAATACAATATTAAGATCAACTCACATTCCTGTTTAAATGTGAAATATTCTGTGAGATGCCTGCACTCGTGGTTGCCTCTGAGTAGGAAGAGTGTCGTTGGATGGCACAGTTTCAATGCCCACAGGTACAGTACACACTGAAAACAAAAAAACCAAAGAAAGAATTAACGAGATCCTCTCTAAGAATGAAAGAAACTATAACTGGTATTAATTGGCTGACGAGGATCTCTCAAAGCGAATGAAAAAGTCTTGAAGGCATTCTCGACCAGGAAAAAACGTCTCTTCCAGGAATCCAAGGGATTTTTCAGGATGAAAAATAAATAAATAAAATGAAAGTGAGAGAGGGAGAAAGAGAGAGAGGATAATGTTATCCACACACTATTTGGATTTCATCCGTCAGCTTTTCGTGCGACTGAGACTCATGGAAAGGCACGAAAAGGGGATTTTCACTGGGGATCATGACATCAGCTACAGTTTCACATGCTGTGGACTTATTCCCGAGGAGAATTTCGGTTCGCACCGTCCATTCAGCTTTATCTGTCATTAATTCTCGTGACTTTTCCGGTGGAATAATAGCTTTATCTTAATTATGGCCCACTAATGACTATGCGAACGACATTTTATGTATATTTGCATTCGTCGTTGAGGGGGGAAAAATGGCAAAATCTCAATTTTCCCTCAAAGTTTAATGAAGTAACAAATAATGTTATTAGTTGGCCTTGGGGCATCGCTCTTCCACTACTAAATTAAAATCTTGACTTTAATTCTATTGATAAATAGAAATAAGTAGAGCGAAAGGCAAAATAATTTCACAAAAATTACAATTGGTTAAAAATTTCAAGAAAAGTTCATCTTAATTATCTTTTAGTCATGAGGCATCGCAAGAAAATCGCATTACTCCTCATTGCATAACTATTGAGTCTTCAGACATCTGGATCCATTCGAAAACATCGCAAACTGTTCCGAAGAACATACGGTAAACTAAAGTCCGATAAAAATTCACCAATTCGAATCGTGAGTGACCTAACAATTTACCTTCACCAAAGTTGTAACAGGTGTGGCACGTAAACTATAACACTTGGCATCGTGAAATGAATTTAATCTCCCGCCACGTTTTGGTATAACATTCGAGCATTAAAAGTGTATTATTTTTTTTTCCAAGCCAGTGCGATCCACTTTGTAGTATTATTTCACCCATTTGAATGTTCACCTTGAAAACGTAATTTTTTTTTGAAGCTGTACTGAATGAAATACAGCCGACTGTTATAATCCCGAAAGCGTGAGTCTCCCTAATGTAATGGGGAAAGTTCGTAATATGTTTGATTATGCCAGTGGATTTTTCTACGTACCTCGATACTAAAATAGCCCCTGTCCACGTAATCCCCCAGGAAGAGGTATTTTGTTGTGGATGGTGGTCCTCCAACCTCGAATAATTTCATGAGGTCGTAGAACTGTCCGTGAATATCACCGCAAACTGAAATAAATAATTCACAATTATTATTAAGTTTGTCTAGAATTTTTATTTAAATGTAATTCTCTCCAAAAAGGATTTTTCAAAAAATTCTGACAAATCTTTTTATTCCCGATAGATTAACGAATCAAATAAGTCCCCTGTATTCTCCTCACCCCTGACCCTTTTTCCTCGAAATTTTTTGTTCCACCCGTCCGCTAGGTGTAGTTGAACCGTGATATTCTTTGAGATTCTCATAGACGATCACGCCTCCGGATATTAAAAGCATCATCCCTTAAGCTTCAAAGCTACACCTGTTTTTTTTCATTGCCCTCTTCCTCCTTCAGCTCCCCCTCCCCTATTCCATCATATTGAGTGCGCCGAGATTTATTTGTCGTTGAGATCGGTATATGAAATCCAGTACAATACTTATAAATCAATATAGAAATGAGAAGAAAAGCCCTGGTCCCGGCAAGACCTGCGACACATCCGGCGCCAGAGTTAACGTTAATTGAACGCCTGTGACGCCTCGAAGGCGTCTACAATCCAATAAGCAATCTCGTGTATCACTGGGGCATTTAATGCAATCAGAGGACTCTCCCCTGTCCAAATAGAGCCTGAATAAAAAAATAATTAAATGGAATCCACTTGAGGATCATAGAAGCATTCCCATTCGTCTCATCCAGTCATCATTAGCCCCAATTCTCAATTGACAAAATTGAAACATTATTGTCGATCCGATTATTTTATCTAAAGGATGTTTTTTCCACTATTTTTTAATAATCGAATACAATTATTGATAAAAAAAATGGGTCCTTTAAAAAAGGGACTCGCTACTTTGAGAATTAATAAATCCAATTATTTCCGGAAATTATTTTCTCAAATAAAAACAAATAATTAAATTGGATTGACTTGTGGAGCATAAAATCATTCCAATTGACGTGATCCAATCATCATTAGCCCCAATTTCCAATTACCCGACTCGAAACATTATTTTCCAGCCTCAATTGGATATCGTGCATGGAAAGTCCTCGTGGCCATTGATGCTCTGGATCATTGACGTTAACTTCTCGAAGCACTTCAATGTACTCCATAGTTCGGTGGGCTTGATGGTGATACTCAACCATAATATCGAGTTGATGCGAAGTGCAATATGCCATAACTTCCGGGGAAACCAGGCCATTTGTCGTAAATGATAAGTTAGTGATAGTAATAGTAATGCCAGGAATTATGGAACAATGGACGAATGCATCTTCCTAGATGATAAATATTTTACGAGTGAAGGCATTGGTATCGGCTGAGACGTAGTTTCGAGCATCACCATTTGGTGCTTCTCGTAACTTTGGGAAAAAATACGAGAGCGTAAGCGAATAAGGAATTCACGTCAATTGGAAAAAGTCAATTGGGTGAGAAGAGTATGGTTTCCTTAGGAAACCCTGTAGAAATAATTGTAATAATCTCCAACTCATGAAAATTTCACTGTTTGCTCATGAGATACATGATAATTCAGAAATACTCATTTATGAGTTACGCCAGTCTCTTGATGAAAACATGAACAAAACTTTGTTTACACCGACTGCAAAGACAATAAGTCGCGAAAACTTTTCGTAAATACTGACCCACGACGTCTAACTTGCCAAAGAAGTATAACAAACGGAGATGTTCACTGAAGTGACTATTCCAACTCGACAAACAAATAAATAGAGAAAAGATAATTTCCCCTCGCAATAATCGATTGAGCCCGAAGGACACGACGAATATCATTTATGGCATTCCGAATGCTCCCCAAAGAACAACAAATGCCATTCCCAATTATTTCCCCCGAGCAATTACATTATCATCGGGAAATGGTTGTTGCCATGCTAAATTAATTCTGCATTTCATCCCCTTTCCCCCTTTTGTCACTTGGACACGTCGGACGAGTACGTTGAAAGCCGACCGAAAACAGCGACTGCATTGAAGGGAGGATTGACTAAGCGAAAAATATCTGCGAGTGTTAAGGGCTTCTTCCTCCAATATGAACAAAATTTCAAATATATTTTTTTTTCAGTGAAAATGTCTCTATGTTGGGAGACACAAATAATTTTATTTGACACAGATAAATCGTTCTGCAGGATGTACGTACTCATTATCCGCGAATATTTATCTTAATGATTTCCCGAAGGGTTACATGTCATGCTTATTCTATACATCTCCACTGTAACTAGAAGCTTCTGTTGAAATAAAGGGCTTCCTCCTATCTCCCACCTCTACCTGCACTTCCCTTCAAACATTCTCTCATCCTTTGGTTTTCCACATCCGACTCCCACTGGTTCCCAGTTCTTTTCCAAACGCATAATCCCCGGTGAATTTGTTCATGATTTTAAGAGATTATTTAAGCCAGAGACAAATTACAGGTAATGGATAAAAAAAATGAAAAAATAATTAGCGATGGACACACGTCCTGGGATCGATAGGATTTCTGAATAAAAAAATTGCCTTTCAAAAAGCTGCCAGCATATACCGATCCCATGCAGGCTGGGTAGGGCGCGTGTTGAATAAAAGGAAAATGAGCAGTTCAGAGTCCCTTTCCTTCATACATACCCCGGAAAATCGATCGTTGCCACGTGTGTGCCAGCAAGACACATTCTACAATGTAGATAAGCTCGGGTATTGAATAATCCATTGAGGCTCTCTGTCGTGAAAATTATTAATGCTTTTTTTTTATCTCTCGGAAAATGTAATGAAGAAGAATAAATAAAAATACTCGGACTCTTCCTCTCTCTTTGACGGCAAATGTATGGCACAGATACCGAATGGTTAACGTTATTGTACGCTATCTTTAATGTGGACCCAACATCTTGAGATTGAGAAAGCGCATGCACCCCTTGCGTGCTGATTTAATGTAGCCCATGGGCCCCAACGAGCGAGATCGAAGCGAGATTATTACGTGGAGCTACGACATAGGTCCATTGGGGGTCGTACAGGGAACGGAGAGAGGAGAGAAACACCCACAATCATTATTTGGTTTTGTCTTTCTACGAGAGTGTACGCGAAAATTATCTAGACTCCACTGTTGCCTGACGCTTGAATGTTAATTGTTTTTTTTAATACTTAATGATAATGGCACATTGCTTGGTTTCATTAATTCATATCTTTTAAACTGAAACGTCCAGCTCTGATGGCATTTTCCCACAAATTGAAATAATGAGAAACAATTATTCCCCAGCATGTGTTTTAATATTTCCCAATGAAAAGAAAAAAATCTCATAACTTTGAAATGCAATAAATGCAGTAGCGATGTTTCATTAAAATTTCATGGAAATTCATTCATAATTAACATTCAGTCTAATTGAGTTTAAACTGATTTCATTGGTTAATATAATTTTACGCTGGCAATGAACAATTGTTACCACTTAAAAATTGAAACAAAATTATTTCCGCGAATAGGTCGGAAAAAAAATTGTCTCCGAGTCGAAAAAAAACACCTCATTACCTTGAAAAACCAATAGATGCAGTTGTATTTTCAGCTGATAGATTTTTCATTTATTGCCCCAGTTCATTCTGACTGAATGGTAAGACCAGGAGCTGTTTTTTCATCTGCCACAAAGCCAATCGAGAGCCCTTACTCCACTTTCTTCAGTGCAGAGTGGCGAAGAACATTGTGAAGCAAACATACCTCGACAAAGTTTTCATCGTGAAGGAGAGTGAACGAGAAATGAAGTTGACGAAGAGAAGAGGAACGAAGCGCGTGACTACATTTTTCATCCCCTCTGCCCCTACCCCTTTTTTTTATTTCCCAACGAGATGAACCGAACTACCGACTGTTTATTCAGGTGATAGTACGTGTCTACAGGCTTAGCTCGTCAAGAATTCTGTTAGGGTGAAGAAGACTTCGACCCTCGTCCTCTCAATAATAAAAGGGACGATTCTTAACGAATTGATTAGATAATTCACTCCGGAGTACAATTCATACACCGGTATTAGTCAGGAATGCTGTGTTATGTGCAATCAAACAGAAATTTGTTTGCGAATTTTAGAGAATTTAGCGAGTGATTAAATGAATAACAAATGGAAGAATAAATATTTCAAGCCCTCAATTCAACACTTGACGAATTTCCACTTTCGTACACAAATTCTCACCGTGAAAATTTCAATAAATAATAGCTGTATGAATATTCCCGCTTTCAGTATGAATAAATTCGGAATGAATTAATCGCCTCAGTAATTTTCCAATAGAATTTACCAATGAGAAGTGCAACTGCAGTTAACAAAAATCGAAATTCATAACATTTCAGATAAATATTTGTTCTGGCGTGGCATTTATCAGTTCCCCATCGAATCCGATTATCAAAAAAAAAAAGAAATATAGAATAAGCTCTCCTATTTGCAAAGAGAATATCTTCTCCTTTAAGAAAAATCAGGACTGATCCATCATCAATTAACGAATAATCATGTCTGTTGTTAGTCAAGAAAAGCGAGAAAAAAAGCCCAGTTCCACCTCTGATTCTCCATTGATTGAAGAGAGGATAATCGAGGCATGATATCGCGCTTCATTTGTTCATCAGCATGATGCCAAGGGTACTGGACCGAATTTACTCACCGTGCAAGAGGTGCAACCCTCATTTGCATCCCGATAAATCGATTGCTCGATTATAATCGCTATGAGAAAAGTTGAAGAAAAGGTGAGTTGTGGGTATGAGGGTCACGGCGACATGAATGAACCTTGGAACATGTGCATTCCCCTGCTAATAAATCCCCGAGGTAAATGGGTCAACGCAAAGTATAACCAAACAGCGAGGAATCACATTTTCCTCTCCTCAACAATTCGCTGTTAACTTGAAATGAATGAGCTATTTAAAAAAAATGATCATATAAATCTGTCTCTTACCCGTGACTGGAGCTTCGATGTCGATCATAGTTTTCTCCGATCGTAGAAGTGCAGCACCATCATTGACAATACGAAGTGCTGCCGCCTCATCGATTCTACCCTCAAGGATGAAGTGATGTTTGAGAACATCGGGACGTGGTCTGCCAGTTCGTGCATCAAACACCTCAGCCACTGTCAGCTTGTGTGATGGTGGAAATGGCACACCTGAAAAATAAAGAAAAGCAATCATTGAAAATCACCTTCACTACCCAAATTATCGTAAAAGGATGTTCATCCCTACTATACTAAAGTCAGCAAGTTTTGCTTTCGCATTTGGGAGTGGGGACACGGTTACCAATGGCAATTAAGTGGAGTGGGGGTACCTAGCGATGTAAAAACTTATATTGACTTCAGTTTAATATATCGTCAGCGTGAAAAAGCTTCAGAATGTTAAAATAAAAGAACAACAGCAATCAACACCTTCAGGTCTGACATATTTGGGGCGTTCCGATTGCACCTGCTTTGATTGTCGCACTAAAATTTTAGTCCTCGGAGATATGTTCTTCTGCTTCTTCTTCTGAACTGAAGTGATTTTGGCCGGACTGCCTGATCTACTCAAGGGACTGCACAAATCAATGATTTCACAGACTTCTTCACAATCATAGTACATGGTGGTAGCAGCCACTTCAATAACAGAGTCCTCATCATCCTGGTCCTCCAAGAAGGACTGCTCGAAGACATTAGTAGAAGTGTTTGTCTCGGGTGTGAACAGCATAAGATCTTGGGACCTTTCCAAGACAACAGGAGACTCTTCCTTGATACCGAATGGCTGAATGCTCTGCACTGCTGTGTCTGTAGAAGTCACCGCTTCTATCTCATCACCAGACACAATTGTCGAACTGGCAGCAGGCATGAGCTCGATATCCGTTTCCTGAAGCTTCAAACCGCTCGTCAGGTCTTCACGCTTGAAACTTGTCTCTTCAGGAGTTGTCTCATCCTTGGAAGTACCTTCACCCTCAGTGGGAGGTGTTCCCACCTCAGGGACAATGCTCCACCGAGAAGTGTCATCGATCCCCACTTCCTTCCTTCCAAACTCCGTGTACAGTTCTTTCAAGAAGGTCTGCTCTACCAGTTCCCTCTGCTCATCAGTGACAAGATGGCCAACGTTCTCCTCAACAGCAGCTCTCACTATCTCTTCATCAACATCCGACGATTCTCCACTGTCACGAGCTCGATTATACTTTCTCTTCTCCTCCTGTAGATTTCTGTTGCTGGCTGCCAGCCAGAAGACCACCTCCGACACAGCATGAAGACTCCTATCCAACTCCGACGAGTCCTCAGCAAGACCCAGACATTGCAGAGGCATTTCGGTCTCCGGCAGAGGTGACTCGTCAACCATATCCATATCGTCAACAAGATCCTGGGTCAAATCTCTTGGCCTTCCGATGGCTTCATCTCTCTCCAAATAATGGCAAGACTCCTCCGTGAATAACTTATTCAAATCGATATTCTCGAGGTCGACGCTGGAATTCAGACATCTCTGGTGCTCGCGTTCCAACGCTTGCTTCAATGCATCAGTATCAATGCTCTTTGGACTGCGTTGTTCAACGGGAGTTTGTGACATACGTCTTCTCAGAGCACTTCGAATGGAATTAATACGGATTGCATCGTTTTTTTCGGCCTCTTCCTCAATGAAGCTTCCGTCCATATTCTCGGATTGCTTTGACGCGGTTGATGGAGTCTTCAGAGTCAAGCCATTGAGTCTCTTAATCAGCATCTCCATGGAGGGACTCATCTTCTCCTCGGGCTTGGAATTTCTTCGGGGAGTCAGAAATGATTTGAAGGCGAAGGGAGATGTCTCCAGAAGATGACGTCCTGGCGTTCGTCGCTCACTTGTGCTGGTGTCACCTGATAATGGTAATGATTGTCCGGTTTTTTTCTTTATCGGTCTCATTGGAGACTCCTCCATCAAATGGGACGACACCTGGCGATATGCCATGATTTTAGTGTGAGGGAAATTTTTAATAAAATAGACTTTCAGAATATTCTGAATGGAATGCACGTAACGGCTTTCAACAGCACTAACGCTGAACTCTTGGGTTTTAAGGATCACGTGAAACTGATTGACAACACTCATTGTTGTGAGTTTGTATAAATTCCAGTGGTCGTACATTAGGAAATATTGTGTCGTAGAGAGAAATAATTTCAATGTGTTGCTGAGCAGCGATTTTGAATTGTATCTGTATGTAATACTGGATTACTTTGTTGACATTTGGTTGAGGAAATGATGAGGAAAATTTCGATTTCATTGGAAACTCGATGGAATGCTAAATTGATGAGCTACAGGATGAAATTTACTAGGATTTTTAGCCAAAGTGTAAACGATCGGAAAAAAATTCGAGAATTGTGATATCATTAAAAATTTAGGATCTTCTAGCGAATTTTCCTCAATTTCCAATTTGTCAATTTTCATTCGTTTCCCAGAAATTGAATAGACAATTATGTTAACACTGTATTGTTTAATGTTATATTATCTTCTTCCTCTCAAGCCCGAATTCCAATTTCTCAGTGACACAATCCACATCCTAGTATTTTTATTTCTCCTGCACATGACAAGATAATTGATACAAAATGATCATTGGGATTGGCGGTCGGCCAGTCGGTTGCGCTCTGTCACCACTCGTTGTATCATTCTCCCTCGTGATAAGTCGTATTTCAGACGAAATTCGCGACGGGCATTCGATAAGAGTTCCGACAGGTGGCAGCCTGACGACTTGAAAAGCTCACGATTAGCTTTTCCCAAAACTTTACGACCGCCGAAAACGTATTAGCATAAAACACTATTTGTTCGTTGTAAATTTCAATAATGGCTCATAAATCATTGGTCATAGCGAGAGATGTTCAGGTTACATCGTCATTCAGAGCTCAATTAATCATAAAAAAATTCCACATCACAAATATTCCCTTCAAACGCCCAATTATCGCCATTAATCGCTTGATTATTAACTGCTCAATTATCCCGATCAAATGACGAAATCCAAATAAAGTACGGAGAGAAATTGTCAGTAAAAATTTCTCAACTATCGAGTACAATGTTTTGACTCAACGAAAATTCACTCAGACCTCCCCAATTGTCGTTAGATTCGCTGAAACAGTATTGAACGATTACTAAATATTTCGCGAACAATTAACAACGACCTCCAGAATTACCAGTCGGTTTGGCAATTTTTTCTGCCAACGTCTGCCAGCGCAGGGAGCTTTTGTGGGAATGAAAATAAATTATATATATATATATATATAAGTCAACAATTAAGAATTGACAAGCGCGAAGCATAGGGTAGGGAAAAGATGGGAGATATGGGTCAGAGGATGGACCGGACGGAATATTGATCCGCGGGTTGAGGCAACGCGATAGCTGTCTATACTAGTGCTTCTCGCATGGCTCGACGTAGGATACACAGAGAATGAGAGCGAGAGAGAGAGAGCAGCAGCGGATTAAACTCTTGTGTATGTGTTAAACGCATACATATTTCCCTCACTCTCCATTCCCTTGACGTTTCCAATGTTTTGTAAGCCATTCAACGACGTGAGCTGCTTGTGACACGTGCACGTGCATCACCTCTCGTTGCCGCTAGTTTAGGGCATCTCCAGTTAATATTGACGTTCAATTATGCTTGGCATTTTTTTTTCTTCCAGTTGGTATTTTCACTATCGAGAGATTAACTAATTACTCATCCTCCATTAATCGCTCTTCATATATGAATTAATGATAATGTACATATTGTTGAAATCGTGTGTGCACCAATGACATGAAGAGTAGTTGTAGGAGAATTTATCTGGCGTTATCTGGTAAAGTTGTTTGCACCGGCGGCATGAATACAACTGATGATGTATAAATAATGATGAGACGCAAAGAAACTCGAGCAACAAATTCGGATTACACAGATTAGCAAGTTGAATTTTTTTTCAAGTCATCAGTAAATTTGTTCGTTCCGTTGGCTTGAAAATATTTATTACCCCAAGTGAATAATTATTATCCATCACTTTGGACTGGAATAACAACTAAAATGTCACTGTAAGTGATCAATGTACAAGGAAAAATTGAATGTTATTTATATACTTCATCCCTCGTCTCCCCCAAACATATGTATCGGGATATTTAAATGGCAGAGTGCAAAACCTTTACTATTGTTACATTTACGTGACTGATCAAAGCCAGTTTTTTTTATTTACTTCTCCTCTATATACTGAAGGAAACGAAATAATGTTGTGGGTCAATGGGAGGGAATAACAGTGGATTGGAGGATGTCTAGATCGATTGAATGGCCGGTCTTGCCGGAATTTTTGCTCTCGACGGGAACTACTCATTTCAAAAAGGATTTTTCATTACTATTATTATTATTATCTTTTTCCCTATTGGGAAAAGGGGAGAGGACAGCCAAAAGATGGAAGAATGGTGAGGGGAGGTGAGAGTTAAAGAGATGAGAGGAGTATTTCGTGGACGCACGCGCGAATGCATCGATTGGCTCGGGAGGATGTAGTGCCGCGCCACAGGACACCGAGGTTGTACACGGCTTAGTCGGCTATCAATGGTGCGACTGGCGCATGATAATGGTCTCTTGGTTTTATTACTATCGTTAGGCCCCCTTCCTCCCAGGGGGGGATGGCTGAGAATTTCCAAGGACTTTTGAGTATTGTTTTGTGGAAATTTGAGTTACGAGCGATTTTGATTTCTCAATTATTTCATTAGATTCTCATTTCAAGTCTACTGTTTAATCCGGTGATTCGCATGAAAGTTTCAGTTCATGTCCCTTGAAATGCAGACAATTCTCTTGTGAGGTCGTAAATTATTTCGAGCTGTACGCGATTTAATTTTCAATTTTTTAATTTTAGGTAATACAACGTACGATCAAATGTTTAACTTCGCGATAAGAAGTTATTATTTGGCATTTCATTTGGGGAGTTCAAGTACTTTTCTTTGGAATGTTAATGGTATTTTGACGATAAAGGCAATTAGCCACTTTGAATCGATTACTCATTTTACTTTTGAATTCTGTATATGAGAATTTTTTTTATCATTTGTATTGAATTTTCAGGACTTCAACTTAATGCTGCGGTGACTGCAGACGATTTTTTTCTCTAGTTCTCGATTTATTTGGTATTGAACTCGATTGTATATATGATTATGACAGTAACTCTGTAAATATTTCATATAAAACCGCGGAATTTTCTTGAATATCATTTGAAGTTGAATTTAACAGAATTTCAAGTAAATCGCTTCGTTGGCTATCAATAGTGCGACTCGCGGATGATAACGGTCTTGGCTTTATTACTATCGTTAGTTTTACCCTGGGTTTTGATGGCTGGGACTTTTCAATTACTTTGAGAAATTTTCGTGCCGGCAATCTCCGCCAAAATTCACGAGCACTAATAATTCCCTTACTCAACGATGACCCAACTCTAGAGATGTAAGAAATATATTTTTAAAAGTATTACTTAACAAAAAGCTAGCTTCATCATTAGTTAAGAAGAAATGCTGAAAAACCCGGTAAATAAATGAACAACTTTCACGAAACATTGCCGAAATATTCATTGATCGAAGCGAAAGAGACCGAGGATGATTAAATCTCTAGTCTACTCATGCAATATGGAAAAGTTCCACGAGAATTTCACCGGGAGAAGAATGAGTAAATTTGCACTAGAGCTCACCGTAATATATGCACCTACTTTAGACTCTAGGCATTTCTGAGATTATATTCCACCGAGTAAATCACAAAACCCCGAGTTGGGCTCAGATGGAATTGTACTCAAGTGAAAACTGGGAAATAAAGGGAGAAATTGAGTAAATGGCTGGTTACATTGAGAAGTAATGAATACAACAAATCTGTAAGTTCAAAAGGACTACAAGTGGATATATTGATCCAACGTCGGGCTCCATCTGTTCGTTAAAACTCGCCTCCTATTATGTGTGTATATACGTCACATTTTATTTAATTATTCATTCATCGCGATTCATCGCGACTCCTCTGCATTAGTATGCACTGTATTAAATTTGGATAGACATTAAAGGGTGAGTCGCTTTGTTGTCCTCCATTCATGAAAATCCTATTATTTTGCGTGATAATTTCCCTTGAACTCGCGCTGTTTAATCTAAATATTCATCTTTCCGCGGAAAATTTGGAAAAAAATATTTGAAAAAAAAAATAAAAAATGATTAAAGTGTCCGCATTTTGAATGAACTATTTTCAGACATTAGCGGGTGAAATATTTTGGAGCATTCGGTTTGCATAGAGTCCTCAAGCTGCCGTGAATATGAAAAGAAAAATTTAACAGACCATCTTCCCACCCTCTGACTATTTCACCTGTTGATGCGTGCCCAAGGACTTTGATCCAAGGACGAGTCTGCGCTTAGCACATTTCTAGTCACAAGTTCCATAAGTATCAGACATTGGTGACGCTTGCGATTTTTTAAACAATATATATTGATATTTTTTTCAATGGGCAATTTTTTTACCGGAAGTTGGAAAAAGCCTGCTTGAATGAGAGTTACGAAATGTTAAATGTAATGATGGAATCATGTGTGATGTGCCACTCAATCAAGAATTGATGGCGGCTGTCAGCCATATTTCACGTCTTCTCGTGAAACCAATTAGTGACGACTCAAGACGTATCTTAACTTTTTCGAGGCTTCCCATTCCCCAGAGTGTGCTCACTTCTACGTGACTGAAGATACTACAGAGAATTCCCATAAATATCACCAGCTGTGTCAATGTCCCCCAGGAAATTATATTAATTTTAATTGTGAGTATTGAAATTGCAAATATTGTATACAGATTTTAATTTGAGAGATTTAATGATTTTTCATTTCAAATTGAACCTTTCAAGTCTCAATTAAAATCCTTGAAATGGTGAAATAATAATATTCTCCGATTATATGTCAATGTGTCAGCGAATAAATCATCCCCTAAAATTCTCGCCAAATGTGCAAAATTTCCTATTATATCAATGCTTGGACGGAAAATGATTCAAAAATAATGTCGAGGCAAAGTTTCCAACTATTGGTTAGCACGCTTTGGGATACTGTTTAAAGAGAATGAAGAACAGGCCAAATGTAGTTGGCCACCCAGCCAAATGAGTTTGTTTGTGTCTATTATTACGCTCCAGCCGGCCGTGAGCCACCGAGTAGAGGCCCGAGTCTACTGATATTACCAGAAGGATCGCTACCCATTTCAACGCTGACTTAACTACCGTCACATCTAATCAGCGATTCTAACTGCCGTTAGATTCACGTCTAATGGTGAATGAGGATGCCCATTCAAGTGATAAGAAAGGACTCCCCCGCCCCTCTTTACTGTCATTTTACCAATGGCGAATCTTGGCGAATAACTTGGTACATTGATTTACAAGCATCATTATCGCTCATTAATTGTTCATTTGCTCTTGTCGGATGTATGATTTAATCTCTCAAAACTGACGATTTTGAATTCCTAAGACAAATGGTTCATTAGCCCGCTCCCCCAAGAAATTCTGTGGATTCAGTCTAACCGACCGACAAATATGCTATGCCACTATATACCGACAATGATTCAATTGTTTACATAATTAGATATAAACTCATGTATTTATGAGAAGCAACAAATTATATTCCACCCACGTGGCGCCCATCTCTCCCCAGAATAGAGTCCCAAAGCTCCCGACAATGTTGCTTCAATCAGATTCGCGGTAGTATACGAAGCGAAATTTTCATGAGTCTCAGACGCTGGGGGAATTATGAAATTAATGAAAGATTTATTACGGCAAAACGAAAATTCTCCAGTTCGACCCAAGTGTTCCGATTAATTTTTGTGAAATTAAATGAATTTCTTAAAAACTCAGATAAATATGCCCTTAAGACGGTGGGAGCGTTCTATTTGTTTAAATTTAATTTTTCACCAGGTGGTTGTGAAATTAACGAAAGATTTATTACCCCAAAGTGAGAATTCTCCGGTTCCCGGTTTCATAAGTCTCAAGTTGAAATACTAACTCTCCAGTTAATTTTTTATTTCTGCAATTTTTCCAACTTTCGTAAATGCCCGAATGGCCAATTTCCCAAGGAAAATTCCTTCAAAGGCTTTCCCTAGAACAAGGAATATCTCCCCACTCCTCCCCCTCGTCCTAATTCCCCCTTGATCCGGCGAAATAAAAAAAAACTAAAACATTGAAAACAAAGTGAACGAAGAGCGAAGAAAAGGTGCGGCTCAGAAGGGTATGGAGAACTCCGTTAGTCGGGAAAACGGAAAAGCGTGACTCGAGGGCTGGTTGCTGGTCGATAGCAATGGCGTCGCGGCCCCGCGGAGAAAATCAATCTCAGCTCGACGCCGGTTCGGCCTTGTTTTCACGTTTACGGACACTCCTACGTGAAGGATTGCCGTTGCAGAGCTTTTCTTTTTTACGTATTTTCTGTTCAATTCCGAGATTTATTCCCAACAGGAAGACATTCGCTACAATTATCACACCCTCCTACACTACATCCTGATCTTTTTAAAGGGTTGTTTCAACAATAGAATATGTGTCGAGCAGGAGGATAAAGAAATCCTTGATAACAGAGGGCTATCGTACCGACTGTGGTAGAGTGAAAAGTTTTGTTATAACAATAATTTAAAAAGTGCACTACTTGAGAAATTGAGAGATGAGAGAGAGTTGTCTTTTTCATAGTCAATATCTCCCCACATAATCAAGCGATTTCAATGAATCCGGTCTCATTTTGAAGTTTGAAAAAATATCTCGACAGTGAAATTTGGAGAATTTCACTCTGCGAAAGTCGACTTATCAAGAATTAAAGATGAGTAGTTTTTGAGAGTGAGAGTTAAAAGTGTTCATTTTCTCACCAATCATCAACAAATGTATTTCAATGCAGGAGAATCTAGGAGAGTTAAACAATTTCCAAGTACTGAGCATCTGCACCTGATGATTGTTTAATCCTGAACCCCCAAAAGACTTCCCTACCAAAATCTCCTGGTTTCCCTCCGAACTCGCGAAGAAAAAAAGAAAAACAATCATCAAAAATCAAAAAAAGCTCACTTTTAATGACCCGTTCTGTGGTGGACAGCTTCTGTGAATTGTTGGTGGTCATCCTGTCGTCCGTTAGGTCTCAATTTTTTTAATTCAGCGGCCTGGGACCCGCCGCTTTTTTGACTAATTAAAACTCCCCCACCTTCACCCCTCAAAACCCCACTCAAAAAAAAAATCCAAAAAAAAAGTAAACAAATTGTTTCTCACAGTATTAAAAATGTATAATATCTCACAGATAAAAAACTAAAAAAAAACGTGTCTGCAGTCACCGCTAACAACACACGATGAATATGTAATTGTTTTGGATAGCTCGTAGTGGGGGTAAAAACACAAGTGACTTTTGGAGGGGGTGAGTGGAGGGAACGCGAGAACGAGGGAGGAAGGGAGAAAACGGGAGGATGAGTATCTTGACCGCTGAGACACCCGTCGCGTTATGGCGCGAGTAACCGCACAAGGGGGAAGGGGACAGGTGAAGGGCGGGAGAGGGGCGAGAGAGGTAGGGTAAAACGGGTAGTGGGAGGGACGGGGAATGGCAGGGGAATATCAGGAGAGGGAGGGAGAGTGAATGATGACGAGGAGTCGGTAGCAGCTGCAGACTGCGCTTAATATTATCGCGCACTGTTAAACATCAGAGAGCACAAACACTTTGTTTATAATATTTAAAAAATACGATGGAATATGGCGATGAGAGGCCTTCGTCCCCGGTTAATTCCTTATTTGGATTTTTTTTTGTCGTTTTAAGGGCTCAAGGGCTTGTGCACACGCGACAGACGGCAGGCCACGAATGCTACTCGTCGAAGGAGAGGAGGGGAAGAGAAAAAAAAAACAGCGAACGACAATACGAAGGTCGAGATTATGTCACGGGCGTTGAATCAACCTCCAGATAATTATGTACTCTCTTCGTCCATATGATTGTTTAGGTTCTTCGACAATGGTCCGAGTCACTTGACATTAGAATTGAAGTGGGTTATGAGCGCCGCCGGAGGAGGAGGAGGAGGAGGAGGACGAGGACGAGGAGGTGGAGGAGGAGAGAGAAACAGTGAGAATTTCAGGGGAATAGTTGTGCGACACGATCGTCTCTCTCTCTCGCGTTGAAATAAAATTGTTGGCCGTCGCGTTCAAATGGAAACACTTTGTGCATGTGTTAATGCACTGCACGCGTATATAAGAGTATGTATGTGAGGTGGTATATGGCGAGTCTGTACGAAGAGACGTATGTGGGAGAATGTGTGAATGGGGATGTGCACTCGAGTCTAGGATTTTTCTTTCCCTTTTTTTCTAATCTTCTATTTGTTTTTCGTTTTTCCTCGATTGTTTTGTCAGTTTTCTTGGCTCTCAGTGGCCCGCTGCTGTTGAAATTTACTTAATTTTAATTCCCGCAGGAGGGGGCGGAGGGGGTGTACGGGTATGGGGGGGCCACGGAGATACGACGGGAGAACCACACGTCGTTCACACGAGCGATACCACCGTAACCACCACGACGCACCGTGACTCGACACCCACGGTCGACCACGCCGCTAAATTCTACTACAAGATGTCTGTTCTGCTTTCAGCTCCGCGGGTACGAGCACTGATGGAGTTACTCCACTCCACTTTGGGTTTGGCGCGCACACAACACCGCGCAACAATCATTCGAGGTCACGGGAAGGTCTTCTGCGGCCGCTAGCAGGCGCTAGGTTACATGCGTACACTCACGGGATTTGCGTGGGTGGAGGAGGGCGAGAGGTGAGGGTTGAGAATCCTTCCCAGAGATGGCAGCGTCTGTCCCTTGGTTTTTTTTTTAATTTTCGCGGGCTTTGCTCGTGCCGAGTTTCGGGGAAATGAGATTTTGGGTGGCGGGAAGGGGAGAAATGTAATTTGTCATGTCGTCGAAAAATTGTGGAAAAATAGCAGTTCTGCAATCAATGGACTCCGAAATAATGTTTTTTTTTCATTAAAATAGAATGCCAATGAAAGGAAATTTTATAATGTGTAAAATTGAATGACACTTGGATGAATATGATTCCAATTTCTAACCTCTTTACGCCATTAAAATAATCTTACAACACAAAACTTGAAATATTGACTTTATATTTTTATCATCATAACGACCCTAGGAGTTTTTTGAAAATGAAATTGTTCTTCATTTTCGACAAAGATCACCCCTAAGCCGACAGAAAATTGTAGAAAGGGTAGACTCAAACATCTTACTTCCCTGAATGCCAAAAAAATAGCTATTCCTGAATTTTTAAATTCCAGCTTAAAATTCCAACTGAGGACGTTTCTCCACCCACTTTTTTATACTTGGAATACCCAGAACCTTATTCCTGATGGTTCTGAGGTGAGGTCTGCCCTCGGTGATGTCAGAGCCGGTGGCATTGGCCAGAGAATCGTAAATGGCAGCGAAGAAAATGTCAGCATAGCTCAACTATGGAAAAGTAACGAGTAAATTTCCAAGATCTAATAAATGCTGCTCCCTGCTATTCTATGCAGAGAAACTCACCTCGCCACCATGAAAATAACCCCCATTACTCATCGCTATCTTTTCCAACTTATCCAAATAGAACGGAACGACATTCTTGACCGTTTCCTCCTTCATCTTGGCTTGGAGAGCAGGATCTTCTTGACGATAGAACAATGCGACCTCTGTAAAAATTCTCATTGTCAACATCACCATCAATCACGACGAAACTCCCAAGAAAAAAAAATACAAACGTTTCCTCAAGTCATGAAGAGCAGCGGCCATAGCATCAATCTCCAACGCGTCCAGATCAGTCTTTCCAAGCAAGTTTAATCCTTTAGCGAGATATCTACATATTGGTAATGTCTGGGAGAAGGCTTTGCCGTCGATCTCCAACACCGGCAATTGGCCAAAAGGTGTAGCTGAATCGAATAAAAAAGAACTAACAATTTTATTGCCAGAAAGAACATCACCGTCTACGAGACTTTTCAACAATGAATTCCATTCATTAATACTTAAGATTTCCTATCAACTGAAGACTCGAAAAATTTCTTGTGCAAAGCAAATCCAGAGTTAGATAACAAGTGCTTACTGAGTTATCAGCTGATGGTCTTATCTATGCTGATTCACAGAACGTAATCTAAAACACTTGTTTTTCTCTTGTGTTATTTGTCTCTAAATGCAATGAACTATTGTCATCCTCGTGTAGTTAACAACCGGGATTAACAAAAAGCTAACAAGTCTCCCAAACAGTAAGTTATTCTCTTTTAGCAAATAAATGTCTTACTCGGCTTGATTTTAGGCCACTCATTACGATCCATGATCCGAATATCCTCGAAATCGTGTCCCCCGTAGCTCAAGAGAAAGCGAATGGGCTCACCAAGACCCATCACATTGAAGTAAGTCAGTTTGTACTTGGGCATGTTGACACAATTTCCAAATAATGAACTCTGGGTGTGGTTGGCTCAATACCACCATCAACTCTGCTTGCTTCGGAGGAGTCCAATGACTAACTGATCGTCAGAATCAATTAACAAGTGATAATTCGAATGGACTGTAATCCTAACGAATGGAATACGCGTACGAGAAGTACTTGCTGATCAACGCTACCATACACCGATACTATCAGAGCGAGCGCTGGTGAAATGATTCGCTTAGAGATCTCTTTCATTCTCCTTCTCCAAATACTTTCACCTCCCACTCACATCACCACTGAATGGGCATCAACTACAGTTCCTGCTGATTGTATTGTACATATACTCACAACCATTCTCATTAATCTCCCCTGTCTTCTTCGAATATTTTTCGATGGGGGAGCTGAGGAGCCGCAATATTATTCTTTAATTACATTGAAGCTAACAGAATGGGGAATAAAAATCATTGAGGCTGGTAATTGCACAGACGAAATGTGGAATTGGATCTGACGATATGAATGATTTACGAGTTTGCTTCTCTTGAAGGATGAGATATCTCATCATAGTTGATATCGAGAGAAATTTCTATTGCTATTAAGGTCCAGGTGTACTCCCAACACAAACGCGATCTAGATTCTTTTTAATCAGCGTTGCACTTGTTTGTCGCATATTCCCTGACCTTCCTTAAATTAATTAACATCAAGAAGGCGGTTGGGTAATCAACGAATTTCGCAAAACTGTCTGAAATTCATCGTTTGACATGAGCAAAATTGAGCCATCGATGGATGCTTTCACCCCTCTTTTTATATCTTCACTGCTCTCACGATAACGAAAGCGACAAATCGGCAATGTAACAGCTCCACTCAAATTATTAATGGAAGCCTGATCAGTTGTTGTAAAAAATCGCGAGTGTTGGAGGCCTCAAACGACTCTCAAACACGATCGTCGAGGACTTTAGAATGACAATGAGGATTGTTTATACAGTGATTGTTTACGTTAACAAACAAAATCGTCACATGATAGCCTGTCATCCGCGTCATGGAACTCATCATTACAGGAATATCGTGATGTCGGCGATGCAGGACCTGACGAGCATCGAGGAGGACAGAATAAGCATAACTCGCGATAAGTAAATTCATACGTAAATAATAATAGTTAATCAAATACCCATTGAAAAATAACAAATCACTCTCCATTAATCAACAGTGAATTCACCAATTAATTCTTAATATTTCATTGCTGTTAAACGGTAATAAGTTAATTAATTACGAATATTGTGTTATTATCCATGCAAAGCCTTACTAGTTGTTTCTAAGGGCTCAAACGCTTCCCAGATTTACAGTTCACTTGCTGTTCGGAGAATTGTCGTACGCTTGTTTAACACCGATCGAAGGATCTCCATTGGAGGCGTCGGGAATTGCGCTCGAGGCTCAGGAATTTTTGAAACACGTCAGATGTGTCTACCGAGAGCTGCCTATTCTGGTGGATTTATCCAAGGAATTGCCAAACAGTTCGGCTGAGGATTTATCCCGCCCGTTGGGAAAGCTCATGGTATAAGCCAGTGAGACCGAGAAACTAGATTTTTTTTTCCTCATATTGTTGAATTTATTTCGGCGCAGGAGGACTACGGACGCGATACAATTGTCGACGTAACACCGAAAATTCATCGAGAGCTGCAGGACATTCGAACAGTTTTGTTGGATTCCGTGCAGAGGCTCATTGACAGGGGGGAAAGGCTTGATGAATTGGTGCGTAAGGCGCAGACATTAGAAATTACGGTTGGTAATTTTAAATGGTATGAAATAATTTTTTTTCAATGTACCCAAATAATTGGAATTCCAGTGGCTAGAGTCTTTCAAAAATTGACAATTTTACGATTTCTAACTTTTTATTTCAATCCACGTCAAATTTTTCCATTGGCAATTGAATATATATATATTTTTTTAATTGACAATAAGTTTTCTTTAATCCACTGCAATTTTTTTTTCAGGTACGAAAGGACTTTCGTTTGGCTTCAAAATCCACCAAAGATAAAAAAAACAATTGCTTCGGAGTATTCGCGGCGGCCGTAATGCTCATATCAAGTCTGGCATTTGCAATTCTCCTCTACATCGAAATATTTTCATAAGCCTGTATTTTTTTTTGTCAACAAATCGAAGAAGCCAGGAGAATTCCATTTAATAAATTCTGATGTATCGAATGTTTTGGGAGAAGTGCTGGCGTCAAATGATGACCCGATCAGTCTATCAGGCCAACCTTTCACTGAGATTATTGGCAATTAATCGTTCAAGTGGATAGAAGTACAGAAATCATAATTTAAAATTTCAGAAATTTGGTGACTCGATATTTTTTAAAGAGAGTTATTTCCAACAGCGGGAAACGCGTTATCGGTAGTCGAGAATCGACCGACCGAAGGGAAACATCGACATATCTTCTAATGAAATAGCAGAACTCTCTTCCAGAATTTTCCTGCATTATCTACATGCAATAGAAATAAAAAATATATAAATAATAAAGTCAATAACTTTCTAACGTCGTCTCGCACCAATTGACATTTCTCCAGAAGCATTCGATTGTTCAATTTCATCTGCTGTGTGAAAAAAATCAAATTGATAATTTATCCATCTCTCCAATCGTAATTCAACCAATTCCCATGAAAATTGGGTAATTTAAAGAAATTAACATCGGATGTTACGACTCGATGTAATTAAAGCTTTCGTTAACTTAACAAATACAAGAACAGACATCTCGATATCGCTCTCTACCCACCAATTCTCTAATTACTTTCATCACTTAGTTGGGGTCGCGTGCCACTCGGAACTTCCGCCTTGGCTTGCAATATACGACTGATGCCGTTGTTCTTGGCGTCATTAGGTCGGTTACACCGCGTATTACAACAGCGCGCTATGAGTGCCATTGTAAAAGCATCTGTCGTTTCGACAATGTAAAATATATGAGCGAAAGCCAGGGCAAAGTCGCGGGAAACGCCTATACCGAGGAAAAATTCAAAATTGAAGAATCAATTTTTATTCATCCGTCACGAGTGTCCGAAGGAAATCTACCCCACATAATAAATCGACGGAACGACGTAACGCCAATCCATTTGATCCCATAATTTCTCCGATGAATTTTTTATTCAATTTATTTGCGCATTTCAGGCAAAGAAATGAATAATTCTAGTAATCTCCAGTGGATGATCCCTTTAACCTGACGGTTCCTCCAATCATCGCCCCATCAGCTGGCACTCGTCATCTCGTCCCTTCCCCTCTTAGGGCGCCGACAACCTCCAATTCCCACCCAAAAAACCTCACATCTCCCGCGCTCGGTGCACACCGTCTGTGCAGGTACGCAAAACGAGGGGCACGATCCCTCAAGGAGGGCAGGCGAGAGTCCAGTGGATGAAAAGAAGAGGGAGATTGGGGGAGAGGAAGGAGGGAGACACGTTCCCTTAGCGCCACAATACCAGACCAATGGCACCAGGTGTACGTTATCTAGGGATGAGTTCGAAAATGAGGTACCATATGTTGATGCATTTGGAGAGAAAAAAAAAACCCGCCCCGGCACGCGCCACATTTAAACACAAACCACTATCCAGTGAGGACGAGACTCCTCGCGGCTAACATCAAGTGTCATCAGTTCTCTTTCGAGACAAGATTAACGTTCAGTGGCCAATGGTGATGTGATGTCTTCACCGAAATTTTCACACTTGTTTCGCAACGAGTACATTAATTGCTCGACAATTGTTGGGAAAGTCGTGACGTTGTGCATGTGGTACCTGATTTGATGTCAATATTGAGGAGCAACTGGACAGAGTCGGTATGAAATGTTTACACTATTCTCAATGAATTACACCAATGTTGGAAATTTTAAATCCATTTCACAATTTTTCAATTGAAAAATTGAGAGGAAAATTGCCTGATTATTATCGTAAAGAAATTCAAAATGTCCCACTTAAAATTTCAGGAGTAGTTTTCCTGTAGTGCAAACAACAGTGTTTTCGCAATGAAGAATTTTCTGTACGCGTTTCTCCCCGGAGTGGCCAGTTAACCGATTCATTTGAGATGTTGACCGAGTGATCGTATAAATCTGGGGGTACCGAATCGACTGAGTAGTTTGTGGAGATCCAAGGATTTTAATGATGGCATTGCTGTCAAATGTCCCTAGCATGTACCAGTCATCATCATCGGAGATGATGATACCAGCATATTCAGCAGTAAGATCCTATGAGCCTCTCTACCCCTCCCCCTACAATTCCCCGGATTACGATCACATATCGGTGAATTATAATGATCATAATGCGGATGTAATGATAACTCCTCGAAGGAATATCGAGTGCAATGACAGTTACAATGGGGATAATTGTCACGATTACATCATCCCCGAGGGATACGAGAGAGAGCCCTACGGAATTTTGACACCAGTTACACCTCAAAGGTATTTAGTAACTTTGAAAATGATAATTTTTCTATTCCACCCAATTCTTTCCCACTTTTTTCATGAATATTCCAGAATCTGAGGCAGGAGCTCTCAATTTGATCAACAAAATAGACATTTCATCTCTAATTAAAAAATGTGGACAAATTATTTTTTGGGGTGTGAGCCTGACGGAATGTTGCCTCATGGTTTTGTTATTTTTTTATTTGAAGATTCACCTCACATAGTTCGGTGGAGGAGAACTCGATGGATTATCAGGCCCCAGTGTATTGCTACGAGACATCCCAAGAGATTGTGTACAATGTGAAACATGACAGGAATCAAGACGTGGGGGAATCTCGAAAAAATTATTGGGAGGCAACGCCGGTAAGTTTGATTTAACCGCTTGAAAAATGATTTTAAGCCAAATTTTTAATGTAAAACGCACTAAAAAAATTGCAAAGCAAAATTTTCAGTATTTTCAAAAGGAAAATCTGAGGCAAAAAAAATGGCGTAAATTTTTGTTCTCTAGAAGCATTGATTTTCATTTAAAAAAAAGACCTGATAAATTGTCGAGAAGTGTCAGTTATCAATAAAATTGATAATAAATAGGTTCAAAACTCACCGACGTCGAGTCCTCGACGAGGCAGACGAAGATCCCGAGACGTACCACCATCGCCAGGTGTACTAAAGCGTCGAAGATTGGCGGCAAATGCGCGGGAACGTCGTAGAATGAACGGCTTGAACGACGCATTCGACAAATTGCGGGAAGTAGTGCCGAGTCTCGGGGCGGATCACAAGTTGAGCAAATTTGAGACACTTCAGATGGCACAGACCTACATCGCAGCGCTTTGCGATTTGCTAGAGCGTCACGACAACGAGCACTGAAAAATTAATAGTAATTATTTAGTATTAATAGATTTACAGGTGAAGGGGGCGTAAAATCAGCACTTTAATTTTTTTTTCAAACGCTCAAACTCAATTCAATTGTCTCCATTAACCAATTTATTCCTGATATATGAATTTTGAAAAAGTGGTTTCAAGTGTCGATTTCGCTCCAGCTTCCACTAATTTTGCATGATTGTTGAGAATATTATGATTATTCCGTACGAAAAGTACGAGACAGCTAAGAGACCAAAGATTGTGTGGTAATATTAGTGAGACTAATCGAGAATTCAATTCTCGATCAACTCGATAATAAAATAATTCATAAGATATTTTAAATAGTAATGATGAGTGCCTATAGTTTCATTTTATACTGACAGATGACGTGGAATTGTATTCAAGTTTTGTATTTTTTATGGATTTACTCAAGTGTTTGTTTTGCTCTAGTCAAAGGCTCTATTTACATTAATCTATACTATTTAAATTACTGATAACAAGGCATGAGTATTTTTTTAAGATGTACCAATCATCACCAAAGTGATTTGTAAATAAAATCTCCCTCAATTATGTAAATTAATTAATTAATGTTAATTTTAATTTATTGTATGAGAGTATGTATTGTTTATGACATTGTGAAATAAATAAATTTTGTATGCATTCTTCTAGATGTTTTCGCCAATTTAAATAGTAAAAATGGAAAATGAAAAGAAGAAAAATTAATTTAATGAACAATTCATTGACTTGTAGTGGGATTAAATGGTGGAGCCAATGTGTCAATGCCTTCGCTTCCTCTCACAAAAATACTCAGCCTCGTTTGCAACTTCCTTTCTTCCTTCGTTCCTTCCTTCCTCCGAAATTCAAAGAGGAACGTATCCCTATGAGGCATGTTGGTAAGCCACGAGATCCGGCGTGAAAACTACAGCCCACAGGGAACAATTCGAGGATGAAGGATATGCAGAACAAAAAGAAAGAAAGTATTTCCATGCGAGGATATGGAACTGGAGAATTTAAATGGAGGGAAGTGACCTCATTGAGTTCTGATCATCTCGGATTATTTTTATTGCCAAACCAGCGTATTCACTATATATTCACTACGACAGTTGAGCTATTTTAAAACGAGCGGAGAAAATTTTAATACCAACAAGTAAATGAATAGGAATAATTGTGAGGATTTCACCCCATCACTCAGAAAATTAAATACTCGCCTTTCGGAAAATGAAAGAAGGCGAGGATGACTGAAAAACCGTGACATGGCACATTGACTGGAAGTCACTGGGGTCAAGGGGTTTGACTGATCAGCCTCTTCAAAAGAATCGACCGGTTAAATCGATTTCATCCGTAATTTAGGTTGACCATAGCGAGCTACGCCCACCGTAACACAAAATAAATTAGCAGTTTTTCCCCCGAACGAAGGAATTTTTAAGGTCGATCGTTGGCAAACATCGGAGCCACTCACAACAATTTTCAAACAAAAAAAAAACCTCTAGCCGATCCTCCTATTCATAATTATCAATCATAAGAAATAAATGAATGGGCCGATTGTAAAAAAAATATGTTTTCTCTCCGATTTTTTCCGCCTCGCGATAGAAAAAAAAATTGATACAGTAGCCCCAGGTAGAGAGAAAGGGTTATCTCGCTATCCTTATGGTGTGAAGAATGTAAAACCTCACGAGTAAATATCTTTGAATTTTTCGCCGCCACCTGACACACTCCCATGGGCTCCCGTATATTTACTGAGGGATGGATTTTTTTAAATTGTCGAGTTTCCTCGGGGAAGCCGTTCAGCGCAGCCGATTTTCCGGCTTCTGTCTCGAGCCGTCTCGCCGAGGAGTCGAAGATGGAAAAAAAAAGAAAACAACAAAAGATCTATCGACTTCCGATTGATTGGGATCTTCGGAAGCAAGAGTGACTCAAAGCTCACTCACAACAGAGCTACTTAATTATCTCGGGTCGGCGATTTGTCGGTGCTGATAGCAGAGTACATCAACAAGAAATACCTCAACTATAGTTCTTTTCGATTGGATTAAAAAAATATATATATATTAACGCTGATATTTAGCAGTGAAACTGCCTCTGATTTTCACCAAACTTCCTCCCTCCCACGACGGAAACGCCACCGCCCTAACAAAAAAAAAATGAGAATAAAAATAAATTTACAAAATAATGTGGCACGTGCCCATATGGAGAAGCCGTGAAGCAGGTGAACCTACACCAATTGATACCGCCGACAGTCGTCCAATCGCATTCCATCATTGAATTCGCATCAATGACACGTATGATCAAGAACCACAAGAAAAGAGCATGCAACTTGCGGATACTATTGTATGAATATGGAAGCAGATGACGTTTCTATAACGCATCCTCATTTTCCCAATGAAAAAAAAGAAACCCCCGAGAAATGAATGCCGAAGAGTAGGCCAGGGTAACGAAACCCGTACCTACTATCCCCCCGGTATTATATCCTGCATTAAAACCAAATTTTTTGGCCATTACTCCCGAAAAAAAAAACAATCGTAATAAATAAGCGAAAGAA
Source organism: Psyttalia lounsburyi (assembly GCA_030522865.1). Lineage (NCBI taxonomy): Eukaryota > Metazoa > Arthropoda > Insecta > Hymenoptera > Braconidae > Psyttalia > Psyttalia lounsburyi. The sequence continues at coordinate 55,187 of JAPYZN010000210.1, forward strand.
AAAAAACGCGGAGAGTGGCGTAAACACGCTACGCATGGCTAGAACGGTACGAGCAACCGAAGCAACAGATGACACGGCCTCCCTTGGCTTTCTATCTCTATCCTTTTTTTCCCCTGTTGGAGATGGCACGATACCTCGTATTAAGGGGCGTTGAGACTCGTGCCATGTGGCACAATCCAGTGACTCGTGGTGGAATTGAATACTGGGGTAGGTGTGTATTTCTATTCAACTCCCTATCCACTTATTATACCGATACAACAAATTTCCACACGTGGGTCATTGAGATAGTCAATTTTGAGGGGTTGAAAAGAGTGGATGAATTCGAGACGGTTCAGAAAAACAGAACATCCCCAATTTTTTAAAAATAAAACACGAAATAATTCTGTGGGCTATAATTTTTACAGACAAATTTGAGAAATTCAACTGACATTGGAAGAATTTTTTTAATAAATAAAGAGCGTACCATGTTTTGTAAATTGAAACATCGTTCACCGTTTGAAATCATCTCCGTGGATAAGTCAATACGATAAGTACGATTAGAAGGCGTCAATTGTATCCCCTGATCGACAAGGAACTTCCATTAGTAGAGCCTGGAATTTATGAGGGGTATTGGCAGTGTCGCTATTTCTTGCCGTCAATAACCAAACGAAAGACCTTTCTCCGGATAATGATAGGTGCCCAGGTATATCTGTTTGTTAGCAGGGCCCCTGCTATGGCCCAGCTCTTGAAAAATTAAATTTCTCAAATAATTTTCTCCTAAAAAGAATCATGAACTTTTAAATTTCATGACCAATCGAGTGGAGATTTTCTCAAAATTCCTTGAAATTCCAGCAATAATAAAAGGCAGTGAAAATGTTAGCGAAATTATATGACGAAAAAATGTCCTCAAGTTTAAATAAATAACTCATATCCCGGAATGTTGAATGTATTCTTATGAACGGTCATTGGGGTTTGAAATTGCTTTCGCGTGGTAGTCGCGTGGCCAACAGATACAAATGGCTTGGCCGGGGGTTTTACACCGATGAGGGAAAAGCATCGAGTAATGCTGCATGTTATGTACATGTCATGTGTTGAATCGTTGAACATTCACGGGAGCGAGACGGCACGCGACTATATATCACCAATTGTTAAGTCATTTTAGATTGGTAATAAAGAATTCATTCCATTACACCGAAATAACGTTTACTCGGTCAAATAATTTCTCTAGAAAGTTATTTAAAAAATCCAAATTAAAGCAGAATAGTTTCTCAATGAACAAAAAAATTGTGGCATTTCTCTAAGTGCTGTGGATAATATAAAAATAGGGATAAATAAGAATGATTAATTCCTCGACTTTGACACAAACAGAATTCAAAAGCCATTGGACACTGAGTAACGGTCCCATCCCAAGTAACTGTCAGTGCACAGCGTGCATTCAGTCATTTATATATTTCATGCCAAGAGTTTGATGTACCATGCAGCGTGTCAAGTACCGGGACAGTACTTGTGGCACTATCGAAAGAATTGAGTGAGTCCTTACTATCGAAAGAATTCAAAGCAATGATTCTCGACAGTGTGCACTCATTGCCGTGCAATCATGAATTATTTAATTCCCCCGGTTGTAGCTCTGTTCCAGGGGGAGGAGGAGAAGAGAGGAGAGGAGAGGAGAGGCGGTTAGTCGGTGTGAGAGGTGGGTATTTACATTTTGACCGTTGGAATTGTCCGACAACCCCTCGCATGCCGGACTATCATCACATCTCCCGCCAAAAAACTCGCTGATAATGTTACACAGAGCGTAACGCGTCTTGTGGGGGAGAGTCTCGAGTCTCTATCTTGTCAACGTTAATTGAAAATAAAATTCTATAACTTGATATTTTAATTTGTCACTTGTCGATTTTGATAAACAGACGATAGCAGAATTAATTGAAGAAGAACTGATTTTTCATAAATAATCGTTTTGAAATAAAAAAAAATAAATAAATAACATTATCTATTTCCAAATGAGTACGCTTCCAATAGATTTTCAATAAACGATACATGTGATTAGCACCAAAGCCGACGAAAGTTCTCCTCCACAATGACTGGTTGATAAAAAAATTTATTGAGCCTCGTCTAATGGCTCGTAAATTAGGTTTCCCCCCTCCCTAAAGTGATCGATACTCGATGAGTGATCGACACGGCCCATTCATCACTCGATTTCAATTGGCCCGAAAAAAAAAATATTCAATCAATCGGGAGCGAATTCCCTCGGCCGAAACTCCTGATTTTTCCATAAAAATGAGAGTAAAGTGTGTGTGCACGCGTCGCGAGTATATGCGTCACGGTCTCGTGCCCGGGATATAATCAGGCCAATTAATCAGTCGGCTGTCTTCACACATTGGTGGGTCCACCTTGCCCCGACCGGCGTCGAGGAGCATTTTCGGAAAATTACCTGTGCCATCGGTAGCGATTCTCGTTATATAAAAAAATAACATCTACATATATTCATTATTATTATAGAATACATGACACAGAGAGCGAGAGCGAGAGAGAGACAAAGAGAGGTAACACCGGTTCCGAAGGCACGTGCCCCGAGTAAAAGAAAAGGGCAGAATCGAGAATTTAATGATCATCATCAAATGCCTGAGTTATAAATATAAGGACTGACATTAATTTTATTTATAATTTAAAAAGAAGTAAAAAGATGGAAAATAAACAAATGATTTGGAAAATTAGTGATTTTTCATCGGAAAAATTTTATAAAGACAGACACATCAACTTTTGGATTATTATTAACGCGGGCAATTCATCAGGTTTTTCATCTGTCACCGCACAACTTGTTCGATGATGATTCCGATGACGAGGCAGGTGTCCATATAGAAAACAAGGTGGAGAGAAGGGGGATAATCTCAATAACACATGTGCTTAGACATCATTCTCAACGTAAAAGTTTATGCTAGCATTAATGTGGGGTAAAACGTGAGTACACAAGGTATGTCACAGCGCATAATCACGTGGATGCGCGGAGAATACTCGGATTAACGATTCCCGAGGCTCCCGGTGAGCTTCGTCATGCTTGCAAACTATGCATCTATTCAGGGAATAATGAGTTTATCCCGTGGGTATTGATTCAGCTCGCGGTGATAGGTTCAAACGGGCCAGAAGGCATTCATGGGTATTATTCCAGTTGTCCGAATGATCAGTATAATCAAGAGGTCGAAATCACTCAAACTATTAAAAAATGTTGTCGGAATTTTTTGACTTCTTGTCAAAAAAATGTATATTACAAAATAAAATTAAGTAAACCCTCTATTCCAGATAACAATCTAACTAGAATTTCATGAGAAAAAAAAAAGTCACTGATTTTCTCTGCAGAAAGACACCCCCCGATTCCCCATGGCCTCATCTATCTTAACCTCAACCACACGACCTCATCGAAACAATGAAGACCCCGCCTCCTGGGTCCGCAATAGGTGAGAAAAACGTTTCAAATCGTGAAAAGCCAATAAACCCACCTGAATGATTTTTCGCCGCAAAAATGCGGCACTTTTCGGGGCAGAGACTGAATAACCTGTAATTAAAGCGCGCTGGGTGTTACTGCAATAGACCGAGCAATAAATTACCTCCTACAATTCGGCCCTGCCACCTATTGATCTCTGTCAAGTTACAAATTTGATTTAGCGAAATGTGAAAACAAAAGCGTGTGCCACAGACAAAGGGAGATTCCCGAATTCCAAGAGCTCTTTTCAATCCAGAGAAAAAAAAATTCTCAATCTTAATTTATAAAGTTCTACCTGAATTATTAAGAACACGAAGAAAAAAATAAGTATGCAATTTACTTCATCTCATTTGTTCAATTTTATACTTAATATTATTTGTCATAAAAATATAATTAAAAGGTATTGTAGTATATAGATAGTATGGCAGATAATAATCAATTTACCCTTTTGCTGTAATCGCCGATGATAAATTGCCCATTCCCCGGCAAACAAAGCGCCCAATGACGAAGACAACCAATGGATATGTCCATCGCCCATCAAATTCAATCATAATCAACGAAATTGCTCCCTCTACTAATTTCTTCGCGCGTCGCACACATTTTCCCCCCGCGTTGAGTCGCCAACGCGAGAGGATCGTCAGCTCATTTGTTGTGTATTAGTAAAAGGATAATGAGATCTGCCTTTTGCCTTGCAAAGGCGCCGATCCGGTTTCGAAAAAAAAAGAAGAGGAGAAAATTGAGGCTGAAAAAAAAGGGAAAACGAGACTGTAAACCGGGTACACGCCCTCGGCTCCAGTTTTCGGAAGACAGAGCTGCCGAATGATTTTTCCCTCGCTTTTCCCCTAAAAAAAGGGGGGGCCAGACAGAAGAATATTTTGCGAGTTGAAGAATGATTTGAAGAACAACCCAGCAGCTCATCACTTCTACTAATTAAATGGATAAGCTCGTGAATTTATTACAGAAAAAGTACAATAAACATTGATTAGTTGAATAACTCCTCGCTCTTGAAATCATCACTCAGCCCAGAATGCTCACTAAACCACCACAATTCCATCATCTGATATATCCCAAATGCACGAAATAAGTACCAAAAAAAATGAAGAGATCCTCGTTAACTAGACAGAACCCCATAAAACCGTCAAATTTGTCCCAAAATTTCTGACCCTGAAGGCGTTTAAAATGTCGTAAAGTACGACGAGCCAAAGAGGAAAGGAAGAATCTCCCCCTGCACACTAAAAAAAAAAAAACACAAGAATCCATTCAGGTTAAGACTCGACCAATGAAAAACGAACCGGTGACTTTGGTAATTTGGGATCCAGGCTCTTTGCAGCTCGTAAACTAGTGGCACAAATCACTGTTCAACTGTCCTCCAATGAATTATTGATGCCCCAACAACTCCCGAATGACGACTGGAATTCATTAAATCAAAGATTGATCCAATTAATACAAAATCAAAGCACCCCCTCCCCCCATCACTCGCTGTCCACCAACATCTCCAGAATTTAGCTGACATACCAAACTGATTATAATGCCAACAATTATGAAAGCTTCATCGTGAAGACAAAACCACTGGGTTCTCAGTCAATGGCCTACAGCCATTTCATCCTAGATAAATCACCAGTAATCGGACAGTTCATGTTTTTACATTGCTTTTAGATTTATCCAGTCTGATGGAACGTCATCAATAAGAATACCAGGAGAATGAAGATGAAATGAGAGATGATATAAAAACTCTCATATGCAAATACAATATAATATACCGAGACGAAATAACCAAGAAGTCATAAATATCACCATCAACTGGATATTCATTAATGACGTGAATTTGGCCCTTGAAAGAACTCCACCTAAAGAAAAAGAAAAAAATGAAAATGCTATTCAATCAGGCAAATCCAATTCCCCTTTGCTCACAAGCTGTACTTAACCGATAAACATCAAGGTATCTTCATGAATCAGTGAATCGTCACCCCATCGCAAACCTCAACACACCACCTGAATCCAGACACATTACAAACAAGCTTCCACGCACCGAGAATGAGCCCCCAGCAAAGCCATCAATTCCACCAGTGAAGCGGTGAAAGAGGTGAAAGACAAAGAGACTAAATCAAAGAGGGAGAGGGGTGCGGGCAGGAGGGAAGAACAAGGAGATGAGAGAGAAGAGAGGGGCGTGTCTGGTTGCGGTCCCCACAAAGAAGGCACCCGCGTCGGGCCCGCAAGGAGAACAAGTAGGGGAAGACACACGAGGCCCATCAGCTTTTCAACCCCACTATTTCGCATGAGGCCCAGCCTCCCCACCACCACAATTTCTCGACGGAAACAGCGTGGTCCAGCCACGAGATACTTGCAAGACAGTCCTCAGTTTACGCAACGATTCACTCGGATCAACACCGAAGTAGCAGTGAGTCTTCAGAGTCTACTAGCTTACCAAAACTTTAAGCATCAAGTATTTTCTCCTGTTGCCTTCATCGCGTCATCCCTATAGTTGTGAAGAGGAGGAAGAAGACCGAACAAATTGCAATTATTCGGTAGTAAATAGTGAAAACAATGACGAGCTTCGTGTGTTTACCCCAGCAATATGACATCCTAGATTCGGAGGGTTACGGTTCAGCAAGCAGTCCCGAATCAAATCCAAGAAGCTACTGGCAGATTCAGGAATCCTATCCCCAACCACCAAGATCAAGGGGCAGCAGTTGCGGTAGTGTTAGTTCAATTGACAGCCAAAGTACACAAGACTATCGCAATTTGGAGATAGCTACAGGTACTGGAATTCTTTCAACAATGACACCAAGTACATTCAACTTTGCTGAATTCTACGAGGGATACAATCGTGAAGCCACCAAGTGCCATGAAGTTGATGAGCGATTGAACTTTAGGACAATCTTCGGTGACAATTACGAGGGCGATTATACAAATAGTGTTAAGACTGTTGGACACCACAATCAGAAGAGTATGAATGATCTCCAGGGAAGCGATTCTTCAATGAAAGCATCGATCTACCAGGAGGGAAACAAGGTGGAGGCTATCAGTGGGTATGGCAAGTCTGATTCGATGTACATCAGTAGTACGTATGATCAGCGAAATGACATGGACATGATGAGAAGTAGATGTACCAGTCACATGCAGATGCGGTACAGAAGAGATGTCGAGGACTCTATGAAAGAAACGCCTTATGAAGTTCAAAAGACTAAGGACAACATTCAAAAAATCAAGTCTGGAGCACCAGGAGTGGAAGTGATGAAGAAGCGAAGATTGGCGGCCAATGCCAGAGAGAGAAGACGCATGAACAGCCTCAATGATGCATTCGACAGGCTGAGGGATGTTGTACCGAGTCTCGGTAACGACAGGAAACTCAGCAAATTTGAAACCCTTCAAATGGCCCAGACCTACATAGCAGCACTCTACGAATTACTTCAACGAGAATGACGTGATCATCGATTGAATCATTGTGATATTGATCCAATTATTAACTTTATCGCCAAGATAGACAAACTAAGATAACAAAAAATTCAATAGCGAAGTGGTAAGATAATTCAAGTTAATTCATCTCTCAGCTGACTTTACAAATAAATATCATTTTGACATTTGACCTAGACGATCAATTAACATCGACACCAACTTGTTCTACATCTTCGTTATTGCATTAGATGAACATTAATGTAAATAAGTTTATCAGTGAATTGTTCTCATGTAAATAATCAATTCCCATTAACTTATTAATGACATTAGAATCAGTTAAATGTGTAAATAAGATTTTTCGTTATTTATCTGTAAGAACGATAAACCTGTTCGCCATAAGAATGATAATCATTTTATGAATAGAATGCAAATGCAACTAGTGAGAGAGAGAGAGAGAGAGAGAGAAGATTTTAAAGAATATAAAACGTTAATAGCCGTGGACGTCAGAGTTCCACATTCACTTGGCAGTCAATCACAATTAAATACAATTTTGTGCGGAATGGAAGATGCGAGTGTGTAGATGGTTACAAAAAGAGAGCAAATTGAAATCTTTCTAGCTGACGGGATGATAGATGATTGAGGAATTTTAAAATTACGAGTGGTAAGATCATCAGTTGTAACGTTTGTTTTTAATAAATGACGTGTTACTTCCCCCATTTGTAAATATTAGTTATGAATTATCAAAAATACCATGACAATAGCATTTTTTTAAATAAAAATGCTCTCGGAAAGGTTGTTGATGATAGCAAATATTCGGTGGTGTTTAAAAGATATTTCAACATCGAGTAACTACATGTGCGGCCGCCAATAAGAATTAGAGGTGGTGCACATCACGAGTCACTAATCGTTTCTCAGTGGTAACATCTCCATTTGCTAACTCATGATTGTGTATGTGTTGAGGGCCCCGCAGGACAAACTGGACCGGCCGCGGGTGTTTTATTGTATCAACGTCATTCGTCTTACCTTACACCCTTGACGAAAGCGTAACATGTTGGCTTCTCTCACGGCGCGTCAAGCACCCAATCGTTGAATATTTCGCAACCGTGACCACATTACAGCATTTTTATGTCGCAAAAAAATTAAATTATTAGAAAATTGGAGTGTGCCTTTAGAAGTAGTTACTTTTAAGGATTAATCCTTACATCGTCGAGACCAAATGTATTTAAGTGCGAATGTGCAATGTTATTGAAATAAAAAAGATGATGACGATAATTTATTTTTTACTCTGAGCACAGAAAACCTCCTCTTGTCGATCCCATTCCTCTAGTCTAGAGAAAAAATACAAAGTCAAAGTCGGCGGATCACGAATATGGTATTATTAAATTTGAATATAAAAAAGAAAAATGTTTGATGGAACATCAAAACATCAATCAGCAATTATTGAAATCACGTTCATCATCAGTGAAATTCAGCGGCAAGGGAGAAAAATAAAATGTGAGAAAGAACGAGTGGAGAGAGACTGGAGACGATATAAATGCACTGGCGGCAGCGGGACACCAGTTGAAAAATGGAATTCCAATTGAAAAGGTATGTATATTGACGAAGAATGTGACCCGCAGGGCAAGTCCAGAGTGCTCTGAACTCTCCAGGCTCCGGGTTACCTCCAAACTTTCGTCGAAAATTGCATCCCTATAATTTACTTTGAAAACTATTGAGAAAAGCGTTGGCCAATTGGCAAAATAGACACTCGACGTCAGTTTACAAACTTCAGTCAACAGATTCACCATGAAATTCGGTCGAGGCTCGTGACGAGGTGGGAAATAATGACGGCGTAGTTATTGAAAAATGGACAATTTCAAATTGACAAATGAAAACAAAAAACAATTCTACATTCGACATTCGCTCGTTTAATTTTGAGAGGATGAAGAGTGAAATAAAGAAATTGTAATAATTAAAGGTCAACGCTCAAACTATTCACCAGAAGCGTATAGAGTCGCATCCAATTATCCGACCTTAAGAAATCGCGCGAGCATGGTAATTGGTATCTTTCAGCTCGCTCTCGCTGTGAAGGCATAAGGTAAATCGATCTTCCTGTGAGAGATGGTACATTGGACCCATGGGTTTGATAAAATGCCGGATAGCGGCTTGTGCACAAAGACGTCTTCGATTGTGTGCACCCAGCACTGGCAAGAGTCCTACCAGTCTGGACAAATTGATACCAGGTAACGCACTTGCTTCAATCCTCGCAATCCTATCTACTTTACACATGTGGATAACCCCTCGGTGTAATCTCAGTTGGCTACACAATGACAATTTGTTGGTAATCTCTGCCTCCTCACAAATTTTTCCCTCGCCGCTGGTGATTTCGCTGTGCTTGTTGTAACCCAATATCCAAAAAAGTCAAGACTTCATCCTGCGACTTTTCATCACCAACTCCGCGGGATAAATAAAAAAAAAACCATAAAACTGATTTAAAAAAAAAATCCTCTCGTCAATTGCCCATTAACAATCTGGCAATTTAAAAAAATCCCAATTTTTCTCGTAATATAATGGTACAATGACTTAGTATAAACCCCTGACTCAACTGATTTTAGCCATAAAACCCGCTACTCTAACGGTCGCTATTTCAAACTCGCTAAAATATCAGAATAACCCGATACGGATATCTCATCACCGCGTAACCAAAGAAAGATTATAATCTCCGGAAGTCGCGACTCATCATCGGCCCCCTTTCCTCGCCTCCTAGAATCAAACTTCCTAGTCTATCCTCATTGTCCGTCGTCTTCACCTCGACGAATTCGCCATGAATGACTGTAGAGCTAATACACCATGAACTTCTCGGTTGGAATTTATTCTCGGCCACCAACAATCGTCATAATCACCAAGATAATGGTAATTGCAGCTAATGCACTAGGCACCAACGATTATCTCGCCCCTGGTGAATTACATTGTCGTATCTCTCAACGATTTACCACCCATAGGGCTCCCTGATGAGACTTCAACATCTCAGAATACAACGAAAATATCACCGATTACTCCTGTTTTATTCTCACCAGTGTAATCATTGCAATCTTCTCGTCATAAACTAACCATTGCCACCGATTTATTATTTAATGCGCTAATAATCTGCTATTCTAAAAAGGACACGGTTAACACAATCGATTATCTCGAAATTCTCGAAATGTTGAAGCCTCGATTCCTTATTGGCTGAAACTGACGACATTGCGCCAATAATTGTCATGGCGTCCAGTTTCACTAATCTCTCAAAATCTTAACACGACACGCGCTCAGTTCCTCTACTCCTGGCTGGCTGGCTGGCTGGCTTCAATTCTAGTGACAATAATAAAGATAATCGTCCACTTTTTTATTTGAATTTCTTTTTCACACTGCACAATTATCTCGCCATGGACTACCTATAGTTCCCGATTTATCGTTCAACCCTATAATAATGACAATGACAATTGCGGATAAGACGACGTTAGAGCTGCATTCCAATCAGATTGCCACCGAGTTAACGGTAATGTAGTGCAAATAATGCCCGGCAAATCCACTTTATTTGACAGAAAGTGGCGCTAAACACCGATAGAATTGAGTGCACGCGTGCTTCACGAGAGAATATGATATATAGTGCATATCTGAATCACCGGGAATGACCAGCAATATGTATTCTGCCCAGTCATTCACCGAGGAAATGCCGGAGTTTATTTTTATAATTCGTTGAAATCACCAGGAACGAGTGTTCGTTAATTTGCAATTCGAGAATTTTCAGGTTTTTTGCCCCTTTTTTCACATGTGAAAATTCACCGAGTCACAGATAATTATGAAATTGTGCCACTTTCGGTGGCTGAGGCCCATTAAAAAATGCCTAGTTGAGAAAAAAAAAAGAAATTAAGCGGAGCTAAGGATAATTAGAGAGCAGGACGACCAGATGTTCCGATCATTAATTTTTCTGTGAATTATGTGATTGGTATCGGCAATAATCAATCGGGGGGAGGCGAATTTTAACGATTCTAATATGTATCAAATTCTGATCAGAGGAGCCACTAGAGTAATAACAGTAGTCAGATTAATGCCGTAAGGCTGAGTCAACTCGGCCATTCGAAGGAATGAAATATAAAAATAAATTACCGGATCCTTATTTTTTGTTAACTATAAATTCAAGTGAATTCTTTAAATATATATGATAAAAGTGCATTGTAAAATAGGAGAAATATATCGTGTGATATTAGAAAAAAAGAATAGAGGAGAATTATCGTAACTTAATTAGCTCCACGATCACGAAGTCATCAACATTTATTCCAGCTCAATTTAATTCTCCCGCGTATGACTGTTTTGGAATGATAAATCATCGGAATACAATTGAGAGGTTCCCTCGGGGTACATTATACGGTGATCCACTCGTTTTAGTAACGAACCCAGCCATTTATCGCGTACTGGGTAGAGCCAGTGCATTCGCTGGATTTGAATTGAATTTTTATTAAAAAATGTCATGCAAGCCTAATCAGTTCCCTCCGAACGAGACAGTGCAAATAAAACCAGTCAAGTTCCTCAATACAACAGCTCCAAAGAAAAATAAATCTTCCGAGAGATCCGATGGAAAAAAAATGGATAAGTGGTCTGAAGCGCGGTAAGGGTCGAGATCGCGGGGCGTAACCGAGGAATCAAACGAGTCAATAACTCGTCCTCGATCTTCCCCCACAATGATAAATCGCCCGATTGGTACCCCACCAAGTGTGGGTGCAACGTAAACACACATGCAGAACCTGGGCGGCGTGGGCGCCCGATGACGTCTTCATGTAACCACCTCACTTTACAATCTTTATACTTCTCACTTGTTACAGTTACTCCGGGCGTTATTTCCCCCCTCCCCCTTTACTTGGTTCATTATTTCAAGAAAAAAAAAACAATGAAACAGCAGATGACACGGAAAATAACCCCTTCATTCGACTTTTATTTTTATTTTTTTCAACAAAGGAGGATAAAACTGTATATTTTAGTATAATGAGAGTAAAATATAACCACACGACATTTTATAATATGAACTGTCATTTTTTTACATTAATTTTCTTACCCAAAAATTTGTTGCCCCAGAACAAAGAATACTTTTATCCAAAAAAATTAATGAGAGTCCCCGTAAAATGATGTAATTCATATAATTTCATTACATAGCCACCTGTGGATTCCTTTGAATCATGTTTATGTTTTTAATTTTTCCCCGGGGAAAAAAAAAAAAAGAAGAAAGTCACTTCAGCCCCTGTTATTTTCTCCTCTCGCCAACCCATCAAATCATCTTTTATTTCATTTACCGTGTGGAATATAGGGAATAGTTCTGAAATGCGCAAATGCGAGCGGATCGACTGAGAGTCGGCCCCCACGGGCCTCTCGTGAGGCACGAGACAATAATCTTCCGATGGACCCCCGGGGGAGGGGGGTTGAACTAGGGTGTCCGTGTGTGCGGGCGCGCGCGAGCGCACACTTGAAAATCCCACCCGACTAATTTTCAGCAAAATGAAAATAAAAAGATGGTTTTTTTCATTTTTTTTAGGCGAAATAGTTTTATTGCGCCGAAAGGATTCTGTGGTCCGTGAAATATCGCGTGTGCAACAAGTGGAATCGTAGAGCATGCCGGGAGGTAACGCCTCCAGTTATGCTAATTTATTCTAGTCTGTCTAGTCGTTCCTCACTCGATCACTAGAAAATAATTGTGCACATTTCACACATGAAACTATTGGTTTTAACAGTCTCCGGGGATTTTTCATTTCGTGGAAGAGCTGAGTCAATAAATTAAATTAAAATCATTTTCTTCAATCAAATATTTAAACTTATTTAAAAAATCAATAATTACGTTTTTCCAGTGATGAGAAAAAACAAGTTGTAAAATTATTTGAGATTAATAAATCATTTGTTTGGTGCAATAAAAACCCCTTTCCAAAAGTAAAATAAAATAATAATAATTGTGACTAATACTCAAATAGCGTGAAAATAATTGATGTGAAATAATTGAGTTTCACATCGCCATCGAAAAAAAAAATTTCTTAAATAATAAGAAAATATCTAAAACTTCGTGGAACTTCACGGAGTACTGATGGCCTAATTTTCCTTCCCCAGAGGACTTAACGCTCGAATATTTTGGGGAATGTGGGCGTCACGAGACGTCGAGGGTGAAAAAAAAGAAAAACCAAAAATTCGTCCATCCTATTTTGTCGCTCGCGATGCATTTACCTGGAACTTGACTGCACACAGTACGAATGAGTCGAAGAGGAGAGGCTATGATAACTGCGTCCCCCTGAGCACAACCGAAGAGGTAAAGAGTTATTCGAGTTCGCCTTGAGGTGCAATTTGTCTGTGTGTCATTGTTCTCGTATATCCATGGGCGTTTGAACTCCCCAAAAAACCACGAATTCCCCGAGCTAGCACGGGTAATGCCCTAAATTTCTGGGTTATTTAAACGACTTCATAGCTGAAGGGAACTAGAGGAATTTGAGGAAGAAATTTTTCGTGCTGCAGTTCAAAATAATATTCTACATTCCCTTAAAAATAATTTCTCCTCCGAAAGAAGTGTATAATTCAATTAAATGATTTGATTAAAATAAAAAAAAAATCTTCTCTTGAATTTAATCAATTTTTTATCTACAACTATCGAACTATTGATTTAATTTGACAAAATATATTTAATTTTTAGGAAATAATATTCTGAACTGTTGTATTAACAGATGTCCCCATTTAAAATTGTAATTTGCAAAAATTAGTGGAAATATAATTTCATAAAAAATTAATGACAAGATTTCCATTCCCACATTATGTAAATCATGAATAGCCCCACGAAAGCTGTCTCGTCACAATTTCCAACAATGATTTCACCTTGGCAATGATCCAGGAAATGCATTGGCTCGTTCAATCGAGCGCACGTACTCAGTCATCTCACAGAGTACCGGAGACTGTTCCGTGGCCACTGGACAAAGATTTCTAATGCCCAAGCGCCCCTGGTATCCAAGACGTTTCTATTCATCGTGATAGTGCGACACACACTGGACATCATAAGTTAAATGCTTCCCGGCCGCCTCCCCCTTCGGTGGTCGTCCACATTTTGTATTAAAAGGACAACTCAAGTACTGGACAAATACTAACTGGACATTTCAACTTAATACAAAGGATATCGAGAGACTGCGAGATAAATTGATGTCACTGACATTGTCACAGGCTGGGACGATTTAATATTCTCCAGAGGAAAAATTACTAAATATTTGTTTTCCACATCCGAGAAACTCGAGGATAATTTATAATTCCGTATCACGAATGAAACAAAACTAGAAAACGGGCTGTTTTCTCCACAGGGTTATTCAGTTTGGTTTTTCGTTTCCCCGACTAGAGAGAGAGAGAGAGAGAGAGAGAGAGGGGGGGGGGGGAGAAGAAATAAGGGAACAGTAGAAATAAATGCTCGAGAAACTCCGCAAAAAGAGAAATACAGAAAGGGCTACAAAAACCGGAAGGATATTGCGCAAACGGAAGTATACAGCTCAAAGGTGGTGCTCTCATTGTTTTCGTATTCCTGCCATTCAAGTGTACACCTGAAGACCACATTGAACAATCGAGAATACATTTTTTTCGAGTTGAGTCTTTATGAATGAAACGGATGCACGAAATTACAAGTTTTCGTATTTCAATGATTCAGAGACTCGTGAATAAATGACGTTTCCATGTATGTCCGATATGAAACGTTTGTTGCTTTTTTCGCATTTATTATTCATAGAAAATGTAGCTGAGGGTGATGCAACCCCCTCCATCTGATCATTAAATATCTAAGAATGAAAATAAATAATGAAGAGGATTTCCCCTATTTTCCTATTGGTAACTCCATTATTACGTCCACAAACTGTAAATAATGAGTAAAGAGAGTACAATGAGGCGGTATGCCCATCCCCGGGGCATGATATATGGGCTCCGCCCTCTTCATTTTCATTTAACGAAATATCTCGACAAACAGTTTAATTACCCGCGAGCAGCCAATTACGATTGGCCTGATGTGGTTTATTGTTTAAGAGATTTAGGGGACGTAAAGTGATTCTAAATTTCGTAACTAGATCTGTCATATTTTTATTAACATTCTCGATAATAATCCATTGTAGAAAAAAATTAAAATTATTAATCTTAATAGTTCAGAAAAATTTGAAAAATCCCGGTCTATCGAAATTATTTAATCGAGTGAATAAATAAATTTTCAACGATTGTGGCCGAGGAAAATCACGGAAATTCTAAAGATAAATGCCCCCGGCGTATAAATTCATCAATTATCACGTGTTATTTCACAAGCTGTACATCACTCCACTCGACTGATCATTAGCCCGTTCATCGCGAGGGGGATGAGTATTCAACGAGCTACCACGAGCGCTTGGCTCGTATAATCACGCATTGATTGCTCATAAGGAAATAAGAGTCGCGTGAATATATATATTTTTTCTTTTTAATTTACAACTTATTAAATTTTTATCATACCCGAGGCAAATGTCTTCTAATATTCCCAACGCCATAGTGATTCCTAACAACCGTTGACTAACTGTCAGCGAATGATTCCTCCAACTCGTGTTATTCTGTTGCTTCTTCAATCAAGTCAGATGATTCATTGAGGTAGCAAGACATTCGCTAACGACAGCACAAATCGATGCCAGGAATAATCTAGCGGTGAAGAGAATTCGAGACGTTTTTTTCTCCTTCCATTATTCTCATTAGTTTTTCACTTTTGAATTAAACTTCTGAGATACGCAGTGTAGGTGGTCCCCCTCTCCCTTTGAGTGAAACTGCGGGAATTCGCTTCATTGAAGACAACAGACAATGAGCGATGGATAAAACACGTGGGAAATTTATTGACTAAAAGTCGATGAATTCCATCGGTATCACTTGCAACTCTCATTTTCAGTAGCTCACGCCCCGTCGTGTTTCTGGCTCTATTCAGGCCCACTCTATCTACATTTTTTCCCATAAAATTCAGGTAGGTCTTCATGCTATTACGAGACAATGATGATGAATCCTCAAAAAAACCGATGTCATTGTTACTTCAGCGGCTTTCAATCAGAGAAAATGAAAAGATTGAAATGAAAATCAGTGGGATGAGGATTTTATATTTTTTGAGAAAATTGATTTGATTATTACGACCGGATATCCGTTCAGATGCTCTGACAAAGGGATTTTGTAGTTGGAAAAATTCCGAAGCACTTTATTTTCGTTATTCAATGGTCTTTGACCAATTGTTATGTGGCGACTTGTTATTTATTAAAAATTTTATTTCCATTTTAGTCTCATCAAGTGTGTGAATTTTTTGTCCCAATTCTAGAAATTGAATGGAAAAATTTGAAGACTCAGAATATCTAGATCTACAGAGAACTCAGAACGCAACGTCAACAGAAGATCCAACGCAATCCCCTCAATTACAATCATTCACTTGTCCCTAATTCCAAATTAACAAATAAACCAATAATAAAGGTTTGGCGTAATAATAATTGCCATGAGTCGTCTACAACTCGAGGGAACAGCGATAGCTGTAATAATAATGATGATGATGATAATGATGATGATGATGATGAGGAGGAGGAGGAGGAGGAGGAGGAGGAGGAGGAGGAGTAGAACGACGACGACGACGACGATGACGACGATGACGACGATGACGACGTGGACGAGGATGACAACAACCGGTAGCATTATCGCCTATGGGTCATGGTAATGTACATGCACAAACTACAAAATGCCTAGAATTTCATATTTTCACGATAAAATGAACAAAAATTGTTTCCCCCTTTTACCGTCACTCATGACAACGATAAAAGATCCATCATTTTTTACCTTTTCTTTCATTAAACCCAGTAAAATCCCAGTTACGAGGGAATAAATCGGTGGCGGAGCGATTCACCGAGCCAGTCTTTTTTCATTCTCCGTAGGGTTGTTGTATACTGATAGGTCAGGACTATTTACCCGAGCAGGGGGGGAGGGAGGTTATACGCGCGTCGCTTCTGGGTGGTAATTAGTTCCAATCCACGTAATGGCGTCGTATATCTTGACAATAATTTTTACACGATTTGCTTCATCGTCTCGCTGCGGTCTCTTGTATTCATTATTTTTTATACCACTTTACATACCTCAATATGTGCCTCCAATAGATTTTTCATAATAATTTTTGATTCCCCTGATTTGGGGAAAATATTTAAAGACATTGATTTCCATTTCATGTCAAATTTTCTCTCAGTTTATTCTGTTTGAGATTTTCGGATTAAACATTAAATATTCAATACCAAATTGTCTTTCTCTAATTTTCCATCCCGGATGGAGTTCCCCGGATAAATATAATAATAACCGATAAGAAGCCCATAAAATCCTCAATTTATCCGGTTAAAAATTGTCTATTTCATTTGAAAATATGAAAAAGTCAGAGTTGACTCGGATAAGGTGCACTTGGTGATGCACCTCAACCATATAACGCGCATTGGGGGCTACACAGCTACTGCCGGCAATGGAAAGAGAAGGAGGGGCTCTGATTGCGCGGGATTCTCGCTTTGAAGTGGCACCGCCGATTTTTCTCCACCATCTTACCCGACTCGTTACCACTCTCGCGACTCACCGGGGATCACCGGTTGTACACTCGAGTGTCCGATCGCCACCTCTATCACATCCTATCGTCCCAGCATAGCCAGTGGCTTTACCCCGGCTTGGCCGGCTTACCGATGAGAATACCACCAGAAAGTAACGAAAAATGAAAACCAATTGATACTTGAAAATGGCTCAATCAAAGCCCCCGAAATAATTGATAATTTAGTCCTCTTAGCGTTGAAAGCACTATTTTCTTTTCTAATACAAATTTCAATTTGCAATTAGTAAGGACATGGAAAGTGGTTACCCTCAATTTTTTTCAAGTCAATAGCCTCGCTGACACTTTCATTGAAAAAATTCCCGAGAATTTTGAGATAAAATTCACACATAAAGGAGTAGATTGTATCCCGTGTAAGCCTGAAGATATGCCGCCACGTGAAAATTTTCCCAAGCATTTGGAATCGTCGAACACCCCGAACGAGAAATCCGAAAGAGTCCAAAAGGGACCAGCGCGCACACGGGCAATTACATCGGAGAACAATTATAGGTAGGCACGTCCAACCTCTCAGTGCCATCGTCGGCTTTTTATGTCTCCAGTCCTCCTCCCTCCCCCTCCCACCAAAGATTCCGCCGTCAGAAGAACGTGGAAACTGTCTTTATCCTTTGGTAAATCGCAGTTCGCCGCCATTGATCGACATTTATCTTATTTACCCAATTTTTTTGCCCAGAGTCCATTGAAAAATAAAGCTTTCAATGTTTTCGAGAGATGATAGAGCAACTGAAAATTTTCTATTTTAATTATTCTACTTGAAATAATTTTAAAAAATTTTAAAATCAATTTCGAATTTTGGAATATATCAAATAATGTTTATGATTAAACCAATATTTTAAGTTGTTATATTTCTTTTGAATTATTACTTGAAGGATTAAAATTCCTTAGTATTTTGAAAAAAGTCGAAATTGAAAAAAAAAACTGTGAAATAGATGAACTAGACCGTTACAATTTTTTAACCAATAGTCAATAATTCTTGTACAAAAATCGATGAAAACCCCCCCTCAACTTAATTACACGAATAATAATTCATTTTCCAGGCCGGTATTTACACGACTAGCAATCGCGTAAATAAGTGTAAACACTGGCCTCTCGCCCACCTCGAACCGACAACAAATCAACTCCACACCTCTGGACACTGGTAATTTGTTAATGCCCCGGTAACAACTTAATTCGTGGCTTGGTAAGTCGCCGATCAAACAAAGCGTTAGACCTCTCGTTGGCCTTTAATAAGCAACCCCAAATGGATGAGAACGACCCAGCACTTTTTGGAAGTGCGAGAGGTGGTTTAACAACAGAGGCCATGAAGTCACGGAGGGCAGAGACGAGTCATTACCCCAATCCCCAGCAATCTTTACTATACTGGGATAATCATCGATGCACATGTGTTTCAGTATGTACTTATTTGTGATAAAGTTATTTTACAATCCATAAAATACGCGGTACTAACAGTTTATTTGCTTTCCCCCCCTCCCAAATTCAAGAATATCTTTGCCTGACTTTTTCCCGTTTCCAAATACCCAATTTGTTCAAATTTTATTAATAACATATGGAATAATAATAATTTAATGAAATAATTGAGCTAATTTACATAATTAAATTTCCAATGGATTTTACTTTAAATATCCTTGAAATATTGAATTCCAAATTTGAAAAAATGCAGTGTAAAAGAATTTTCAAACCTACATTCATCATAATTTGTCAATTACATTGACTCTATTCCCACAATGCCCCCAATACTGAAGAACAGATTTGAAATGCACATACAGTTGCCAAAAGCGGCGAAAAAAATTCTTTTGTCATGCACATAACGAACACCCGACGGGCAAGTGCCCTGGCGTGACTATTTCCGAAGCGACAACTCGCCAAAAAAAACAAGAAAAATATTTGAAAAAAAGCTTAAAAAAGGGTATCGAAATAAACAAAACAAACTAAGCGTTACAAAGCCGCGGGTGCCGAGAGCTATTACCCCCGAGGACTTGTGTGTATTCGTCGAGGCTCACGCTATACCCGACTTTTTCAATTTTACAATGGCACAAGATTGTTCCTACAATAGATTTCGAAAATCTCATTCGAGACAATGTGAATCGAATACAAACCGCAGATGAAAAGAGGTGAAGAAACTACAAGGGTTGCCGCTGCGACAAGATAGTAATATAAATCGGTGTAGACACACTAAAAAAAAAACCTCCCCCGAATGCCGCATGCGCCAACGAAAAACCACAGAAACGAGTGCGAATTATAACAACAAAATAGGATAGATTAGACGTGTGAAAAGGTCCTCCATATTTCAATACCTGTGATTTTTCGTGCGGTCAGACACTAGCCCGTCTAACACGTACAATAATACGTATTAAATAAACATCGCAGACGACGAAAAAAAATAATAATAAATATTTATGCTATTCTTTGTTGTAGAGACACGCGACAACTCAACCGACAGAATAAAAATGATTTCATTTAATTATTAGAACGTACCTAATTCTTTATTCGCTGTAAGGAAGAAAATAATTGGTCTGGATGTATTTTCCGAAATTGTCAGGAAGACATTTGAGATTGTGACTGAAAGTCCTTTTTCCCCCCACAATATTCCTATCCGCGGAGGCTACTCCCCACAATTAGTAAAATAAAAAGCCAACAAACGTCAATGTGAAAGAGTTGTCAACGACGGAGAAGTACCACCTGATAAATATTTATGTAGTTGAGAGATCAAGTCTGGAAAGTAAAATAGCAATTGCATCGGCAATGACATTGTTGGCATTTTTTTGACTGTCCCAAAGTGAATTTTATAAATTTCTCCGCCTAATGATTTATATGCGATACATCTTTCCCCTCCTCCTCGGGCTCCCTCCGAATGTTTCTCATCGCTCCTCAAAACGCACTTATTTCGTTTTGTTTATTCGCGAACCGGTTCACCAACGGCGTTCCCTCAAACGTGACCGTAAGCGCCTGATGCGCGCGCGATCGGAATTATTTAGCGGTTTATTCAACTAATTTAATAGCCGATGGAGGAATTGAAAAGAGAGTTTTAACCGCGAGTTGAGAGAAAAAAGTCCAGGGGATGAGAGAGAGAGGGGAGGCAAAATGTTAGGGATTGGGTTTTGATGCCGAATGGACATCCATCGATATCATTGACGGTGATTACGATGCTACCGATCGACTCACTGGGAATGTTTTCTTCTGCCTGGAACCCCGGGTTGCGGTCCTTTATTGGATTTAGTCCCCTTAATGATTTCGTCAAGTCGAGAAGAACCTGCCAGGCATTCCACAATTCTCGTTCTGTTACTCGAATTTGGCCCTTCGTGAAATCATGATGCTTTTGACAATTTTTATTTATTTATTGATTTTTTTTCTAATTTAATATCGATACGTCACGCGTTAAAAATCCCTTGAAGAAAATCGGTGGGGGGCATTGCACGCAATTTAGTTTTTCCGCTTACTATTTTTTGAGAGCCTAACAAAATATATAGAACTGGTTTGCGAGTTTCTAACTTTCCCAATAATTCAAAAATTTCCTCCGCAATCGAATCCCCTTCAGTTTAAAATGCTAATTACTCGAGTTTTCGAGAAAACCTTGAACAACTAGTCTGCGAATCTGCCAATTAATTAGTTAATCTAATTTTCGCGCTGCCTACTCCCAACACGAAATTTTTTTTAATCGAATCAAAATTTATCTTCCTATTTTTTCCTGATTAAGTGCAATATATATTTATTATATTATTATAAAAACAAAATTAAAGTTCCCTGTTCAATGATTATGAAATGTATTGGATTCACTCACCGGTTGGACGACGCCTGCGCCATCTGTCTTGCACTTCTGTCACTTCACAGCTCTCCAAGTCGGTCGATTACCACACGCACCGTAATCCCTGCATTACCGACAACACTTTACACTTTCCCGCACAAAAGTAGCACACACAGTCACCGAGTCTTCTAACCCCTCAATATTTATTGAAAAAGAAAATGTCCGAAGGTCTCTCGTTCCCACAAACATCAATAAACCATTCACTCGGGCCTTTGGTGACGCTGGCAATTGCCAACCAAAGCCTAATGGTCGAAACCTTTGTTTTCGGCTGGCACTGGTAAAACCAACTGCCTCAAACCAATTATCCTCAATATTGGCCATTTTCATTGTTCAATTCATTGCCCAGGTATAAAGAATATATGGTATTACAACTTACTTAACAACTGACGCCTAATTTCTGCATAATTACTGAGATTTGGCTTATTTCATTGTCTGGTACACGCGTGCCTCTCACCGGTTCGTCGCCATCTTACTGTTCTCACGCGCATGTCTCACTGCGCCGGTCAGATGATGCGCGCGCAGTACGATCCTACTGAGCAGTCCGTTCCTCTGGTTTATGGATATGCGTCGTGTGGGGGATTCGATGAAGTGGGGGTATGAGATGAACGGAACGGACTGGTCAGTCCAACAGTAGACAGGCATGAGGCAGCTGATATTTTTGTGTAATTTGCTCGATTGCTCGCTCAATTTTCATTGACTCATTACCAGTGGACAAAGCTACTTAGTTAATTTTTCATTCAGTAATGTGCGGAATTTAATCAATAATGATTTAATAATAGTTAGTCAAGTGCAAGTTTTTCTCAACATTTTGCCAAAATTCTGTGGTGCGAGTCGGGTCTAATAACATGAATCGAATAGTGCGTATTATTTTATCAATAAATAATATAGAATTTTGCCTCTCGTTACTCTGATAATTGATGACGAATACAATTTGTTGAAATGAAGATTTTCAAAATATTTACTTTCTTTGTTTGTTTATATTCTAGACAAGAAGAGTATTGAAGAGAGTGTTACCTCTTGAGAAATATAGAAATTCTAGACAATTGACATCATCAGCTCTGGATGAAATAGAAAATAAAGAGAATAGTAAGTGGAGGGAAGAACTGTTCTCAACTATGCAAATTATTCCGGATTTTCTCAGTCCAAAGGAGGAGGAGGAGCTGTTGAATGAGGTTGAGCCCTACATGAAACGTCTGCGATACGAATTCTCCCACTGGGACGATGTGAGATTAATTAATCGAGTGACAATCAATTGGCGTATTTATTCAGATATTCAAGTGTTTTCCAGGCGATTCATGGATACAGGGAGACTGAGCGAGCCAACTGGAATGAGGTGAACACGAAAGTGATCGAGAGAGTGAAGAAACTGGCATTTCCACCGGGTACACCTCAGCTGGGGCTCATTCACGTCCTCGATTTGGCTCCCAACGGCAAAATAAAACCTCACGTTGACAGTGTCAGGGTAAATTGTTTATTTCAACTTATTCAAATATATTTGGTGCCGATGTGCATATGTTAGAATTGAAGAGGATAGACCAAAGCTTCCATTTTTTATTTAGGTCTCCTTTCCTTAAAATAATTGTTTGTTTTTTTTTTAGTTCTGCGGAGACATAATAGCAGGGATAAGTCTCTTAACTGATTGCGTAATGAGACTGACCCAAGTTGGCAACGAGCAGGAACATCGAGAGAGCTTCCTCCTTCCTCGCAGATCTCTCTACATAATGAGGTAAAAAAAACCTCAATAAAAACGAAACTCAGTATTTTAATGGCATTTATTTTCAGCGGGATAGCTCGTCAAAAGTACAATCATGAGGTGTTAGGCCCAGAAGAATCAATGTATCAAGGAGAGAAGATAATCAAAGGTAGACGTATTTCCATAATCTGTAGAAGTGAGCCTGACAGAGAGAAAGATCCTTAAAATACACACAATCTACTTCTCAATAACTGAAATTAAATAATATTCCATCCGTATGGGTGTTTATGTCTGAAATGGTTGAAAAATTGACGTTGAAGCGCACATAACAGAGTTTACCTCTCACATCATAAGTAACCAGTCACTTAAAAATTGAAAATATTCAATTCAATTGTAGTTTAATTAAATTCATTAGAAGCATTCGCAGTCTCTTATGATTTATAATGACCTCTCGATCTCGCAATTCTCATGACATTATGCGGGAAAAAAAAAAAGAGTTCAAGATTTGAATTAATGATTCGAGCATCAAAACCAAAGATACAATTCGTTAACAAATGAAAACATCAAAATATTTTTGGAAGCTCTCTAGCAGAATTTCCACCGATTGCCACAGTGATTGCAGAGGACAAATGTCGTCATGGGCTCGTCAGCAGATCGTGTCTGCACTTGATTGTACGTACAATTACGCTGTTTACATTTTCCACACTTGAGTAAGTCGGTTTTGGTGCCCTGTACGGTGGCGAGTTGAGCGTCGTTGATAGCTTCCTTCTTGAATTTATCCCGGAGCTGTTTGATCTCGTCACTCGCCATCTCCTCGGCAGTCATCACTGCCAGACGTTTCGCCGGGATCGCACCCACGAGAAAATTCGTCCTCAGAGTGGGATTCTTGACGTCTCGAAGATTAGCAACGCGACTACGAATCTATGGAGATGAATTATTTAATGGTTAACCAATTACGACTATTATGTACGTTAGTCATCAATTAATCATCATTACTTACCCTATTTTTATATCTGCTGTCAGTATTTTTGAATTCGTTATAGATAGCCTCCTCCAGCTCCTCGGCAAGCTCCTCAGGGGAGGCGCAGCCCTCGATAGTCTTCCCGTCGACCCTCAGGGCGGCTGCTAGGAGCTCCCTGCACTTGAGTCTGACAGCGTCAGTGGTAGTGGCAGCAGGGAAGGACGTCTGCTTCTTATCCGTATCTTTCCTGGACTTTTCCTCCTTAATTTTGACGTCCCCGCTGTCTGAGTCCTTCTTCCTGTCGTCGTCTTTAGACTTTTCAGACCGCTCGTCCTTCTTTTTGGAACTGCTAGTCGATCCAGAATCCTTTCCATCCTTGTTTGAAGCTGAAAGTCATTTACAATTGGACGATTCCACGGTTCAATATATATCGAAATTGGCTGACTGAAGTTTCCCCATTTTTCTCTCAATTCTCAGGTATTTTTTCAACTTAAAAATTAGATGACAAATTGAAAAATTTAATCAGTCATTCCCCAGATATCAATGATATGAGAGAAAATAATTTTACAGCATAAGAGAGACTGCAGTGAAATTAACGATTTTCTATTTTCAATAATTCTAAATTGCCCGAGCGAAATTTCATTTTTTTTTCTTATTTCCAAGATATTTTTTTGTACTTCAGAGTGGCTGACAACTCCCTTAAGTGGGCTCATTTGTTTCAAGTAATATCGACAAGAAAGAAAAAAAATCATTTTTGCAAATGGCTGATAACGTGGGCTTACGATAAGAACAAGCAGATAAACAAATAAATTACCATTTAAACATTTCTTCCAATTCTTAATCAACGTCTTGGAGAGCGATATGACTTCCTCATCGTGACTGGATTTACGTAATGCATTGACAGTCATTCCTATCCTGGTTTTGGTGAGCAATTCCAAGTCGACTGGTAATTTTTGCAGAATCTTGAGGAGTTCCAGCGCCTGCTCCTGTCCCTAAATAAATTCCAAACGGAGTAAGACACATATTTGTACAAATGAACATTCCTCTCCTCACGAAGAAAACAAAACACAAACAGAGCCTCGAGGAGTGGGACAATGGGACTATTGATGTTGTTGGAGGACTCCCAAAGGAGACGCGTCCCGGTAAAATTGCTCCGTGCGTTCACGGCATTCTCAATTTACTCACTCACTCACCGTCCCGTCGCCGTTTGACATCTTGGTGAGCTTCTTCTGGATCCTCATGACTTCCTCCTCGGCATTCATTACGATTTTGGCGGGTTTTAATACAGGCCAAGGAGAGTAGACGAGCCACGCGGATATCTCGTTATTATGGACTTTATTAGACCCACGACGTGAGCTTGCAGACAGAATACTGGACGAACGAGAAGATGGGGGCAAGAGGTTCTACAGTTTTGAGAGGTGAGAATCCATGGAACTATTGGCAGGGTTGCCAACCCAGTGAACTTGCCCGCGTTATTTCAGCGAGTAAAATATCATTCTTCTAGAGACTGGCAAACAAATATCTGTTAGCCACCACCACCGATTTCATTGTTTAAATATTTCAATAATAATACACATCACAAATCATTTTCAGACCATCTGATTAATTAATTTATTAATCTTCCTGACTCTCACCTATTTAAAAATGTACAAGAGAAAATTCAATGAAAATGAGATAATATCAATCTCATCCCGGAAATATCGAAGACTTTCATTAAATTAATAATCTAATCGACAGCTGTATACTATATATAATTCGTAGGAAGCCGAAGTGTAGATAATTAAAATATGTTTCAATTTGTGTATTATCGTAGATAGTATGCAACTAGTTACGCCGGTAAATACTAGGATAAAAGCATTAAAATGTCGAGTATTTCGAGGCAAACCACGACCACAAAATGATATATACATATAAATAATCATTCGTGCATCGCATTGCCATACGATTTATATTGATTGTTCAATATTTTGAATCACCTAGAATCATCACAATTTAAATTTACCTGCACAGATAATTGCATTTCCTTGGGTCTGCCCCAATATTTCCTTTAAAGTTATTTCTCACACAATCTCCAGGTTTTATTTATCAACTCCTCAGTACTAATTTACCGTTATCGCTAGATTTATTATTATTGTTTTATTTTGTTTTTTGGTTTTTTTATTTTTTATTTTTTTCATTGCTGTTTGGTTAGCCGATACTGCTATTATTCATGTCTAGATATAATTACAGCTGATGTTCAATGGGTACTGGATACAAATATATTCAAGTGGATTATGGCTTGACGACTTTCTCGATGAAGGTCTTCATATCCCGGATTTCCTGGAAATAAAAATTATATTCAGTATTGCTAACAATTAATTCTAATTTTATTTTGTGAATTGAAAACTCCAGCATTTTTGGCCATTAACATAGATCATTATTTTGTTTAACACTTTCTTCACATCTAAAATAAATAAAAAATTAAGTTATGTGAGATACCTCTTCGGAGGAGCCGTGCGTCATTCCCCTGTACGTCTTAAACTCCGTGTGGGTCATGAATTGTTTGAGAACAGAAGCTGTCATTTGTCCCCATTTATATGGCACAATAGGATCGCAATCCCCATGACACTGAAGGACTTCAGTATCTTTATTTCCCACAGCATTCTGGAAATAAAATTAATTGACATATGATGACCGATGAATGTTACAGGAATGTTGTCCATAAAAAAAGAATGGGCTTACGAAAAACAACAATTGTGATGATATTTCTAGAAATGCTGATGACTTACAGCTGGAAATTTTTGATGGAGAGGAAGCCAAGCAGAGAGAGCAACTACACCTGCGAGTGGCTTGGGGAATGTGAGAGCACTATACAGGGCGAGTGCACCACCCTGACTGAATCCACCGATGACGATTCGTGTTGTTGGAATGCCAGCTGTAACTTCTTCCCCTATCATTGCATGAACTGTCTCAGCTGCTCTCCTTATCCCCTCTTCGTCCTCAGGGCCTGTGGCTTCGAGGGACCGAAGGTCAAACCTGCAGAAAAGATTTGAAACGAATTATTTTTCTTTATAGAATTCAATCAGCTGTTTTCTACTTGAGTTTTTGATGAATACATTAAAATCTGGGGAAAACTGTGAAACTGAAAATAAATGAAAGTCCAATGTTATTTACCACGACGGCATTCGGAATCCAGCGTTCAAGGTAACAGGCATAGTAGGTCTGCAAAAAAAATGGCGAGTAATAAAAAATTCATGAACAGAGATGAACTCACATTTTCGTGATACGATTGATACTTACGCAGTTGGACATATGACTTTCATGTGCGGCGAGCGGATCGAGCCCATAGTGCTAGCCCATCCATGTCTGCAAATAAATTCCCAGTCGAATTGATTCATAAAAATGAGGGGGGAAAAACGATGAAAAAAAAAAAACAAATTTCCTCAATCAATGAATGTTCTTACCCCGTATCTCCGAGGCCATGAAAGAAAATCAACTGTAATGAGATTGAAAAAGAACAGTTAAAAAATACTCATTGATATATTTTCACACCATCATTATACACATTGTACTCTAGTATAAAAAACCTAGTCCCTATTCAAGAACTGGGTCACTCTTATCTCTAATCAAATTACACATGTAAATGATTGATATTGATCGATAAATCGTGGATACTCTCGAATTGTGTAACTGATTAATTGAGCAAAAGTATCACTAGAACTGAAAAAAATGAAAATGAAAATGAGAAGTGAAGTCGAGGAGTATGGGCTTATAACCAAAAATAAAGCCCATCTTAGGGTGAAAAGAATTCTATTTACTCACTGTTGCGGTATGCTGGGTTTTAGCTGCTATTACGACAGGACTGGCCATCTCGCTTTTACTATTTCAAAGAACAAAATTATATAATGGCTGTCAATGTAAGGCTGTCGTCCTTTGGGATACCACTGATAGTTTTTTTTATCGAAATGCGAAAATTTTGTAAATACGGAAAAGTGAAACTTGGCAGGAATGATATAGTGATAGGTTCGGCTGTGCCACTACTGGGGTGAAATTTTGCGCGTTTTCGGCTACATAAAACTTATTTTTTTGCTCCCGTTAGAGAGCGTGCGATACAACGAATTGTGTGTAGATTTGAGAACCCAAACGCGGCGGTGTTTAAATTGAATTATACAGATAAGTAAAATACACCTGAAACAATTTTTAAGCTGCTGAATTCACAAATAGCTTATTTGTGGAGATGTAATAATAATAATAATGGATAATAATGGACTATCCATTTTTTTCAGTAAAAATATCTTGTAAATTTTATATTGAGAATAATCCTGGATCCTATCCTACCTATTCCAAATCCCATCCAACAATATCCTCTGACGTAACAAGAATGTGGAACGCTATATAAATTTTCCGTTTTTGATGTATCAAAGACAGTTGTCTTTGATAAACTTTCAAAAAATTTTTTTTGTTAAAAAGTGGAAAATCTGTTTCAGCTCCTCGAGATCTTTCGAACGCAATTGATTTCACGTTGATTGGCCCATTAGTTCCGGAGATATAAGGGATTAATCAAATCTAGTTA